>OX637333.1:16756130-16931130 GCA_951799405.1 Agapetus fuscipes | reverse complement strand
TATTAACAGTATTTGTAATTTTTTTTCAGATTTCAAAATACCACCAATTTACAGAAAAACTGGTTCAAAAATTGTATGTTTTCCACTTACCGCAAGAAGGTGTTCGTAATTTTTATTTTTTCAAGTAATAAAAGCGTTTATAGACATATATTATTTAACGCAGATTGCAAATGAAATGTTTAATTAACTCTAACAGTTGTCAAAAATTTATATTTGTCCATATTTATTGAAAAAAAACCACGTCAAAAACTGTGTTTTCGAGAAATTTCCTAGCACCCTCTTAATGTGATTATCTTGAAGTTTCATTCTTGCAATTATTTTGATAGGACTTTCAGTTATGGAGATATTTGTCATTTTATGAAGACTTGACACATTCCGAATCGGCCTTCTTAGAAAAATGAAACACCAACAGAGATAATTTTAAAATTCCTCTTTAACTTGTTTCATCTCCTTTATTGATTTATCCTTTAGTGTAAGTGAGAACTTGAGTGGTAGTAACATTATTCTGAATAGCAAAAGGTAAATTTTAATTACAAAAGGTCTATTTTTGGCATAATTGAGCATTTAAAAATACCTGGTATTCTAAGCTATTAAAAAAAAAAATTAGGCTGATTTATTTGGTGAGCGCTGTTTTTGTGTGTATCACACCTCTAGAGCCCTCTGCGAGCTTGGTCGTCGCTGAAAAAAGCGTCAATTCTCAAGCAAGACCCAGTTGTTGTAAGGCTGGATGGACCTTCTGATGACCGGTCTTTGGTAAAGGTTTATGAATTTTTCAACCCAACGAAGAGGTCTGCTTGTGGGCATGATATTAATATGAATCCTAAATGTAATATATCTTCGCAACTAAGGTTAGATTAGATAATCGAAGGGAATGATAAATTACACGTTTTGACAAAAGTAAGGTTTTAATTACTTCAAATGGACGAGTACATTATAATTACTACTATTTACTATTTTTGTTATTTATTTCATGGTCGTAGAAAAAGTATTGTATGCCACTGCACGTAATTAGTCTTTGTAACACTCTTGCTGTCTATTGTGCCATTCGGCTGCGCCTCATGGCACAAACTAGCACTCGTGTTACAAAGACTATCATTACCAGGCAGTGGCATAAATAACTATTATTTATGTAAACACGAAATTATGATTGCTAATGGTTGTCTCCATTTTTGGCTCCGAATTTTGCTTTTAGTGTGTTACCAATTCCATTGGAACTGACAAAAATCTTGCAACCCTAAGTATTTGTTCACGTATGGTAACTCTTTGATGCAGTGTGGACAACACAAAAAAACTCATTATTAACGTTCTCGATCATCTTTAGGTAAGAATAAAAAAAAATAAAAAATGTCATTAGGTATAAAATCAGATAAGTTAAATTGACAATTTGTTTTTTTTACTTTATAGCAGTCCGAAGGACTGTTATAAAGTATTGTATTCGTCCGAAAAAAAAAATTCGAGGTTTCAACGGAAATGAGTTGTCCTGCACCAGGACATGCAAAAAAACCTAATTTGTCAAACCTGTCCGTCCGTCCGTATGGATGTATGTATGTATGTCCCAGCCGGAACTACTAATCGTAGAGACACCAATTTTTGGATTTAGAGAATTGACAACCACAGATTTTGATGGGCTGACTGGCATGGCACCACCCTGAAAATTCAAGATGGCTGCCATACAAAAAAAACATAAAATTTCACTTTTCTCAAAAACGGCTCTAACGATTTTCTTTAAAATTTCAGTGTGGTCGCTGCTTAAATTGTCGCGAAGAAAATTTGTAATGGCAATACTCTTCCAAACCTGCGTCTATGAGTTGCCATATGAAAGAAAAAAACGATTGTGATTATCTCGGAAATGGCTGGGTTGACTAAAAAAAAATGTTCTACAATATTACGCGCAATATTAATTTTCACAAAAATTTAAAGAATACCATAAAAATTATTTTACTTAAAGTACCGTTTACACGATCTCAAAATTTTTATTGAAAATATTAAAAAGACCCATAAAAACGCAATTTTGTAAAACTTTTTTTAGGTTCACAAGAAATAAAAATTTATAAACTTCTTTAAAGTATAATTTGTTTTTCACTATTTTGAGAATTCAAGATGGCTTCCAAAGAGGAGAAAACTTCAAATGCGATTTTCTCAAAAACGGCTCCAGCGATTTTTTTTAAATTTTCAGTAAAGTAGTTGCTTGATACATTCTTATCAAATTTAGTTATGCCAACATTTTTACTAATCTGCGTCTATGAGTTGCCATATGAAAAAAATAAACAATTGTGATTTTCTTAGAAGTGAAAGCGTTGACAAAAAAGATATGTTCTACAATATTATAAGTAACATCAAATTCTATATAAAAATTAAATAAAATTTTTGAAAATAAAAACATAAAGGGCCGTTTACATGATATCAAAAATTTAAATTAAAAGGCTACAAAAACCCATCAAAACGCAAAAAACTTTTATGTTTCTTAACTTTATCAGAAAAAACTTTTTTATCACTATAATTTATAGTGAAACATTTTTCAAATTTTAGAAAATTCAAGATGGCTTCCGAACAGCTGAAAATTTCAAATGAGATTTTCTCAAAAACGGCTCCTACGATTTTCTTTATTTTTTTTGCATAATCGTCATTATAATACTGCTATGTAACAACAATAACCATTGCCTCATAATTTTCTTTGTTTTGGGGGTTGCCATACAAGAGAAAAAAATAATTTAAAATTTCTCGGCAGAGAAAGGGTTAACTAAAAAATAATGTTCTTCAATTGAAAAGCGTTTATATATACCTACATAAATAAATCATAACTTTTTTTAAAAAATATTATAAAGTATAGCCACCATACAAAGAGACAAATTTTCATACAAAAAAATATTGTAATATTTTTGGTAGCAAAACGTCTATACCCATAAATAAACCTACATAACAATTCGCTCAATCAATTGCTATATAACAACAATAAGCATTGCCTCTTAATACTCTTTGTTTTGGGGGCTGCCATACAAGAAAACAATATTTTAAATTTTCCCGGCAGAGAACGGGTTAACTAAAAAATAATGTTTTACAATTAAAAAGCTCTTATATATACCTACATACATTATTCATTACTTTTTTCAAATAAATATTATAAGATGTAGCCACCATACAAAGTGACAAATTTTAATACAAAAATAATTGTAATATTCTTGGTACTAAAACGCCTAATATAAAATACTAGGCTACGAGTCTTAAAATCTAGTAAGTTGTACCCATATAATAATCAATCATAACTTTCCAAAATATCAATGAAAAGTATTGGTACCCACCAAACAAAGTGTTAGTTTTGATACAAACGGGATCCATGATAATACTGCAAAAAGACAATTGCTTAAAAAGATTAGCTTCATTACTTACACACAACTAAATGTTTTGTTATGAAAATTGGCTATGAACTAAACATGACCGTATTTTGTGCTATAAAGTCCTGTGCAGTCCGCTGTACAATTTATTTTAATTGTCCACTGACCGCTTCACCACAGAAAACTTGCTCTCAAACAAACTTTTATTATGACCATCTCTATCATTGAAAGTTATTTTTTATTTTAGTGTAAGTTGGCTGTTACACATGCTGCATCTAACGCAACGCAACTAAGCTAACAACAGTGTAACTTCTTCTTGACCGAAAAGTTGTGTGGACGAAATGTCGTGTGGACGAAGTGTCGAGTGACCGATTTGTCTATGGCCGAGTTGTCTTTGGAGGGGTTGTCTTTTACGGATATGACCGATTTGTCTTTGGCCGAAATGTCATTAGCTGAAAAGTCGTGTGGACGAAGTGTCGTGTGACTGATTTGTCAATGGCCAAACTGTCGTTGGACGAGTTGCCTTTTACCGATATGTTGTGACACGATAGGTACTATACAGTGAGAACGGTTTCTATACGTATGTATAATTTACTGGGCCATGGATAGAGTTTAAGTTATTAGGCCCTGTGTGTGCTGGAGGAGAGAGCAGGATGGGGGGCGGGAGGTGGGGTTCACCAAAACTATGGATTGCGTTGGCTTCACAAGTTGCTGCCTTAGTTCTTGTTTATCATAAACGCCATTGAGAAAATTTTACATGAGCAATGTTTGCATGTGTACTGGACCAATGTGTCTTATAAAAACAAGAAATTTATATTATAAATATTTAAAAGAACTCTCACATTATGGAGTTTGACGGTTTTTCTTAGCTCAGATTGTGTAGAATTTGATTCATAAGACAACTGCACGAAAAAGTCATCTTTGACAAGATTGGCGTATACGGTAAACAAGAACTGGTGGAGCGAAGTGTCTATCACAATCAAATTACTTAGAATATTTTAGCAGCTTTGCCGCCGATCTGGCGGCAAGCGATAATACATAATATTTGTGTGTTTTTTGTTATCTAGAGCACTAGGTGTTAAGTCATATTATTTTGAATGCCATTCAAATTTAAAATTTAAAGCATTTAATGTGATTTTAGATTTTAAATTATGATTACGCTCGTTAGACATTTTAAAGAATGAAAAAAAACGGATTCTACTGACCGTGCCAAAGAGAAGAACGATTTTCTCTACGTTTCATCGGAGTCATATCCGACGTCTTCAGGAGACGTGTGTCCTCTATAAAGATGTTCGTGGTTCCTCTTTATAGAGGACACACGTCTCCTGAAGACGTCAGATATGACTTCGATGAAACTTAGAGAACACCGTTCTTCTCTTTTGCACGGTCAGTAAAATCCGTTTTTTTCATTCTTTCAAATTTAATGTGATTATTTAGTTTCTAATCTAAGTTGCAAAGATATATAACATTAAGGATTCACATTATATGCATTTTCACAAGCAGACACATATAAGTTCGGGCTTAAACATGCCCCATGTGAACTTACAATATAAAAACCCGAATCTTAAATGAACATACACCATGCCTCTTGCCGACCTTCCCTGAAAAAGGGGTGACATTGGCAAATTGAACCATCTTCTACAGCATGGGTGGTTAGCCGCATACTAACCTATAAAGTCAAGGAACTTGTGATAACAATTTTTAAGTTATACATTTTTTTAACCTTTATAATTTAGATAACAAAATAATAAACACGCCGGATCTTTTTCATTACTGTCTACTACTCTTTTACAAAGACAATAAAATGTATGAAACAAAAGCAGATTTAGGGTTTACAACACTCTTAAATAGACGCCCACAAGTTGACACCTGTAAGTGAGCGAGTACATGTATACTTACAAATTAAAATCCAAACTTCACATGAACATGCAAACCTGCAACCTTCATCCTTCCCTGAAACAGGGGTGACATTTGCAAAGTGACCAATGGGCCAAAATTTCCATGAAATGAAAATTGTCAACGGGGGAGCAGTTGCTTGAACCTGTGACGCACCCTTTGGTTGCAAAACAGTGTTCTAATGCGCCAAATGATATTTGTAACTTGGTAACAGTTCTATTGTTGAATAGTCTTGTAATCCTGCATGTCCTGTAATAAGCAAAGGGATCAAGCTACTTGACTGACCTGTAAATCATTGAGGAGATTCTGCCACATGGCAATCTTGTCGAGGTGCTTCTTGAGCAGCTCCTCCTTGCGCGCCACCTCCACACGCAGATCATTATTGTCTTCTTTAACCAGCAACTCTGGCTTGAGGGCCGATAGCAAAAACCTCTTCTGCAGAAAGAACGCTTCCATCTGACGTGCCAGATCTATAAACCTTAAACAGTTCATACTTCATGAAAATAAAATCTGTGTAATGTATCTGTATAGCAGTGGCGAAGGGTGCTAATAACATGATTTCCATCGGCTTCCCTTTTGAAATTAGGCAGAAAAGTACTTTGAAAAGTATTTGAAAAAGAGAAGAACATAGATTTATTTATAGTTACAGCCCCGTGCGCTGAGCTAATATTTTTAAAGTTCCAGCCGCGCAAGTAGGTACTTGCTAGTGTTATGGCGTTGGCTGAAGAAGCCGTCTCGCATCGGCTTATGAATCCAGTTACAAAAAAAAAACCCATTGTTTTTTAAAATATGTTTTTTTATACTTTATGGCCTTAGTAAAAGAGTGACATGAATGAAAAAAAACATGGGTATTTATAGATTCTTTATATAAACTTTAAAGTTAATTGTTTTTATATAACTTAAATAATGATGCCATATAAAAATATTTAAAAAAACTCGTTTTTTTTCATTTTTTCTTCTAATTTTGTTGTTTTGTATTTTGGAAATATTTTTTTTCTTCATAATTATAGAATGATACAAAGTATACAAACAATGCAGTTAAGTTAATGTAATATGAACAGTTTTTGAGATATAGAGTTTTTTCATATAACGTGTGATGTCAACCTACATTAAAATTGTTTTTGATTTTTATACATTTGTGTGTGCGTTTTGCGTTTTATGAATTTGCCGCATTTTGTGTAAGTCCTCAGTTAAATTAAAATATGGCCCTTATTCAAATAGATTGAACAGTTTTTTTACTCTGCGAGAAAAATATTTTTGTATAACAAAAAAGCATGTTACACATTGGGCCGTGCTCTTCCAGACATGACTATTGAGGGAGGAACGCGTTTTCCAAATATTTTCATAAGTTCCTCTACCAAAAATATACATGGATTACAGGTAGTTGCAAATTGCACAAAATATTTTGTTTTCCTTGCTTAATTTTTTTTCATTCAACTCACTGTGGAATACTTCGGGTTTAACTGATATTTAAAACTTTTCAACCGGCTTACCTTCTGTTGAATGTCGCCCTTCGCCACTGCTGTATAGTGAGATTAAGGCATTCGGAAAGAATGGATCTTGAGGCATTTGGAAAGAATGGATGATGAAGGCTTGACAGACCAGAACAAATGCCAGAGGCACAAAGGGAAGAGGAGTAGTGAGAAAGCAATGGCTTGATTAAATTACTGAATATGTGAAGGTGTGGGATACACAGAGTGAATGTGAAAGAAGGAAATGTATGGAAAAAGTGATTGATGTGAATGAACCGAGAGTAGTAAATCATGATAGTAATAAGTGGAGGAGACTCGACGACAGCATTAAAGTAACAGCTGTTAAGAAGACAACTCAAGGTGACAGACAGAAAAGCAGATGAAAACAGCATACTAGACGCAGCTGTCACAAAATTCGCTGACAGGAGTTTTGGGATAGCTGGGCCAGTCACCTGGAACAAGCTTCCTTCAGATTACAAAAAATAAGCCACAGTGTAATGGACCATTTAATGGCACCACGGGAGAGATGTCATATGTCATCTATCATCATCATCATCACAGGTTACATTCAAATTGGGCAATTTCAGTGCAAAAAGGCACAAACCATTTTTCATTCAACTAAGCTACACATATAGTGTAACTTCTTACCGCGTTATCCCCGACGGGTTTCGCAAGTCTTGAGGAGAGCCTTTTTATTTTTAAAGGTAAGGGGGACCAGCCTTACAACAACCACTTCAGTTTAAGTGGGGGTTTCCCTGCTCCCAAGGGGGCTGGTACTCATTTCATGTGAAGGCTGAGTAAACCTTGCCAGTATTTTATTTTGGGGTTAGAAATAAACACCGAAACCGGAAATTATTTCTGACACCTTCGGTGGCATTCAAACCAGAGTTCACGGCATAGAATGCATGCACTCTAACCAAGCTATCGACCGGAAACAAAAACAAGTAACACCTTTTAATAATTAAATTACCTTTCAACTTCCACTTTGACTTCCTCCTTCTCGACACACGGTCCGGCTTCTTGCTTTGTCAATACATTGAGGCAGGACTAAAACATAAAACAACAAATGTTTTATTCTCTGTTGAATGCTGCGAAATTGAATGTCTGGATTCTGAGAACAGAAGCCAGTAAGAACGGCATCATGGCGAGACTAGTCCACTACAAATGGGAATCCAAGCTGTGAAGGTCTTAGGCTGTAAGGCTTAAATTGCCCACTAAGATAAGAAGCACGTTTGGCACATTAAACGCAACTAAGCTACACATATAGTGTAACTTCTTGCCTGCGGTATCCCCGAAGGAGTCGCATGTGGCGATTCGGGACCTATTTATTTTTACAGGTAAGGGGGCCGGCCTCACACCAACCACTTTCAGTAGAAGTGGGGGTTTCCCAGCTCCCAGGAGGGCTGGTTCTCATTTCTTGTGAAGGCTGAATAAACCTTGAGATCGAACCCTTGCTCTCAGCATGGAATGTATTCTACCAATTAAATTTTTTAAAAAATAATAAAAACTTTGTTTTAATTCACTGTGAGTTTATTTTCGTAATGCACTACTAGTTTCGGCAGTGCAATATCTGCCATCGACGGGTGCTACCTTAAAACCTACCGTAAAAATAAATTCACAGTGAATTAAAACAAAGTTTTTATTATTTTAAAAATTTTAAAGATGAACTTTCACAAAGTTACTGCAACAAACCTAGATAATATTCTACCAATTAAGCTATCGACCTTTTTACGAGCTTGATCGTCGTCGCTACAAAGCGCCAATTCTCAAGCAAGACCCAGTTGCTGTAAGGGTGGATGGACCTTTAGTGACCGGTCATTGGTAAAGGTTTGTGAATTTTTCAACCCAGCGAAGAGCAAATTTAAAAATATAAATGGTATATGTTTTGTGCTCCGCCGGAAATCGAACCCACAACCTTCCCATTCAGAGTCCGAAGTGTTACCACTAAACTACGGACCGGCACATTTATGCATAAAATACTTGGTTCACTTTGCCAGTGTCACCCCTGTTTCAAGGAAGGTCAACAAAAGTTTCAGGATTTATGTTCATTTGAGGTTTGAATTTCAAGTACACATGCAGTATTTGTCAGCGCGAACTTACATGTGTCTGTGAACATGCATTGTATATGAATTTTAAATGTTAACCTTTCAAGGCGGATGGACATACATGTACGTCAGCGTGAACTTTCACTTTCACTTTCATGGTCAGTGTTCAATGATTAAGTTTTTCTCGAGTTAGACCATGTTCTATTTGCAGTAATTTTGTATACCGACATTTCATTCCCTCAAGCGGGGAACATTTTCAGACTCGAAGCGATGGGGCACCTTTATCCTCCGTTTGCTTTTGGCAACTGGCTGGCTGCTGGCGCTCTTCTTATCTCAGTCATGTATTTTCGTTGTGATTGGCGGGGTGGGAGCGTTGGGGGGTGGCTGCGCATACGCAGGGGTACACAGGGGCGTGCGCACCGGCGTGTGCGCAGGCTCCAGCATATGTTTACGGGTGTTGACACGTAAGCGTAGTCGGTATAGCCCCGCCAATCACTACGAAGATACATGACAGAGATGAGAAGAGCACCAGCATTTTATATTTATTTAATTTTAATAAACTAAGTACGGTTCCTAACAACCAAAACAAAAATTTTGTTTGCCTCATCCCTAGCACCTTGGCCGCATGACGTAGACGTTACAAAAGGGTAATTTCACTTATATTTTTTACTAGCTGACCCGGCAGATTTTATCCTGCCTTTATTTTTATAAATGAGATTCAATAGTTTTGTGGATTTGTAAATTTGGGAATGGCTGTTCTTCAGAAAATGGAAAAGATGAGCGAAGAAATCTTATTTTGAAGTGATCATTGTAACTATTATAGTGAGACGGCATCGCCCAATAACTTAAAACAATTGAGCGTGCATATTTTGATGGGCATTATATCAAATGAAATTGGGCTCATTTCAAGATATTGAAGTACTATGGATTGCAGTTGTTGTTGTAGCCTTTTAAGTTTCAGGAGGTGTATATGAAAGTTTTATATCTTTTGTCATTTTCACACTGTAATTGGTATTTAAAGCATAATTTCATTGTTTATTACCAATGAAAGAATGCTGTCATTCTATTGGGCAGAAGGAAACCTTTTCTGTGTACATTAAAAAATAATCAAATTATTAAAGATTTATAGGTTTTAAATGATGCTTTAAATAAAGCTAGTTGCAATCGTTGATGTACAGTGTATGTATACATATTGATTGATATTAGAAGAAGTAAAATCAATAAGATAATTTAGGGTAGATCATTGTTTTGGATGTCCATATATATTATTGTTTATTGATTTTAAAAACATAATTTGTTGTGTATGTTCCTTGACTTATAGGTTGGTTTGCGGCTGATCACCCATGCTGCAGAAAATGATTCACTTTGCCAATGGCACACTTGATTCAGGGAAGATCGGCAAGAGTTGTGGGGCTTATGTTTATTTCGGATTTTTTTTATATTGTAGGTCCACATGCGGCATGTGTTAGTGTGAAATTATGCATGTCTGCTTGTGGGAATGCATTCAATGTGAATCTCAAATGATACATATCTTTGCAACTTAGATCATTGTGTTTATGCTCCTTAACTTATAGGTTGGTATGCGGCTGACCACTCATGCTGTAGAAAATGGTTCACTTTGCCAATATCACTCCTGTTTCAGGAAAGGTCGGCCAGAGTTGTAGGGTGTTTGTTTATTTAAGATTTGGGTTTTAATATTGTAGGTTCACATGTGGCATGTGCAAGCGCGAACTTATACATGTGTGCTTGTGAGAATGCATATTTTGTGAATCCCCAATACCTTGGCAGTTTAGATTCGGAAAAAATGTACCTAATCCTTTTTTCACAATTTATTGATGATACAAACTTCATATTTTCTTAATTTTGTTCATTTTAGCTTTGATTTGTTACCTCGTATGAATGATTCAAGCTCAAGTTTGCACATAGAAAGTTGAATATTAAGTAAGAAGATAGAGTATGTAGTAAAACTTGGTTCACTTTTGCCAATGCCCAGAGCCGGTTTTAGCACTACCAGCGCCCTGGGCGAGATTTTTTAAGGCGCCCCCCCCCCCCCCCCCCCTATTCGCCATTCGAAAATTCAAATTCATACGAAAAAAAGGAACGTAGTAACCATTTATTAAAAAAAATATATGACAATACAGTTGACAGCTAATCAAATGGTGGAAAATATAAACTTAGAGAAGGGATACATGTCCAAAAATTTTTTTTGAAAAATAATACATTTGTTAATAAATTTCATAAAAAATAAAAAATGGACAAAAATGAAAATTTGACAAGAGTACAAAAAATTAAACTATAAAAAAATGTACGAATGTAGAATAATTTGAAATTCAATATTTAGAAAGCACAAATTAAAAAAATAATGGAAAAGACAGAAATAGTCTTACAACATAAAAATTGAAGAAAAAAAATTAAATAAAAAATATGAAATCTAAAATTAAACAAAGAAAAATTAAAAAAGAAAACAAAAACGAAAACGGAAAAAAGTCTAGACAAAAAAGTATTAACTTTAAAAAAAATATGAAAAAAAATTAAAATAGAAAGAATTTAATAATTTAAAACAAGCATTCAAAAATGAAAAAAATATTCAAAAGGCAATAAAAAATTACACATAAAAATTAACAACTATTGCATAGAACAAACCATGAAATCAACAAAAATTTGAAAACATAGAATGACAGAAAAAAATAACGCATATAAAAATTAAAAACTATTACATAAAACAAACCATGAAATCAAAAATTGAAAAAAACATATTAAAAACTAATTAAACAACAAAAATTTGAAAACTTAGAATGACAGAACAAAATTAAAATATAAAATTTGAAAAAAAAGAAAATGGAAAGAATATAAAATTAAAAAACGTGTACATTTATAAAAAAAAACAAATTATGAATAACTGATTTCCATACAAAAGTCAGCTGCATTTATATAAAAATCAACTGTCTTCATGCTTAACTTGAGGTCTAATTTTGTACAATGTAATGATATGTAAGAGGACAATCACGCCGAGTGTATATTTCGCATACCCGAAATACAAACCAAAAACTTACATCGTTCCGCACATCGATTTATAGAACTCGATGGGCTAGGAAATCAATCCTTTGAGAATTAGAAATACGCTACCCCACTCATCATACAAAAATCCAAATTCAGTCTATTGGTAACCTTTTAACTGTCAACAGTGTGTTACCTAATTGGAAAAAAAATCCATGTAAATGCCAAACTGGGTAATTTCTAAACGTGCCAACAAAAGAGAATAAATGTGTTATAGAATATAGAATAATATTTCACTTTAATCACTATTCTATATGATTACGTTGATAAAATTTATTTTTCGTTTGTCGAAATATTTTGTTCGCGAAAGTGAAGGCCATTTCTAGAACTAGTGATATTCAAATAGCAGGCGCGTGCATAGGGTGTAGGCAAATACATTTCAGAATAAATATTTTCTCACATTCCTTCAAAATAACTCATTTGAATTTGGCTGAAGTGGTAACGATGGCTCCAATCAAACTTAAATCTTGAATTTTAAATCTCAATATCAACCTCAATCGCGTTTTTACCATATTTTGCCTACGTATTAGGCGCATGTGCCTGTATGGGATGCACGCCCCTGTCAAATAGGTATATAGGTACTTGTTTCTTCAAGTATGTAACTTTTATGCTCGCGGTAATAGATACTTGTGAAAATCATCCCGTACGCAATGTGGTGGAAACATTTTTGAATTGGGAATTTATCAGATATTTTCATACTTTCAACAACACTCGTAACAAAAACCGTTACCATAGTGATTTCATGGGTTTCCATGGTAATTTGTACATAGATTGAAGACGGGTTAGAGACACGTTGCTTACATAGAAAATAACAAAAGCATTTCATATGTCGTGAGCGAGACAGCACTATTTAAAATGTATGGTGTCAAAGACGTTGCATCGTGCCGATTGATACTAAATCCCATTTATAGCCCCTCCATTGAATATACCTCCATGGTTTCACAGGCGGTTATGTTGAATTTATGGGCCTCATACTAGAATTAAAAAATGTTTTAGTTATACCAATAAATGTTGAAGAAACTATATAGGTGGTGAACAAATCGATCAAGCTTCAGACACTAGCACCATCAAAATAAAGGGGAGAAGGATGGAGACTCTAACTATACGATAGAAAGTTGCACAGGCTGGCCTAAGATTCTGGCATAATAATTTCCATTTTATGTAACATTTATGTAACAGAATTCAATATTGCAAGTATAACAATGAGGTCCGCATATTTGAAGAAGACATTCAACTTATAAGCTGGAACTGTGAATTATGAAGATTTTCGGCAGTAACTTTGTGAAAGTCCATTTTAACAGAAAATGCAAATTTGGAACATCCTTCAAAAAATAATTTCCGATATTTTGCTACTGCGGATAAACCTCAGCTAACAATGGCACATAATGTCATTGTTATTTGACTCTTATCCGCCGAGACGAAAATGTATTTTTTAACTTCCTTTATAACTTGAATTATTTACAACTTTTCAAATGAATTACCATTTACCATAATATATTCATTTAAAGCTCTCAGATGCATGCCCACAAACAAACACGTGTAGTTCGCGCGTACAAATGCTGAATGTGTTCTTACAAATAAAATCCAAACCTCAAAGGAACATAAGCGCTACAACTTTTTCCGACCTTTCCTAACACAGGGGTGACATTGGCAAAGTGAACCATTTTTTACAGTATGAGTGGTCAGTCTCATACTAACCTATAAGTCAAGGAATACAAATAATAAATAACGTTTAAGTATAAAAAAAGAACAAAACCATAAAAAGAAATCTATACAAAAAAGTCAATAATTTCCTATCCAAAAAATGTAACAAATTAATAAACCAACATTACAAATCAACATTGCAGGTTAGCCGCCACTTCTTCCTGTCGTTGCATACTTCTTTCATTTCATCCAGAGTCATTACTTTTTTCATACAAGCCCTCCTCTTATTATGACTCTGGAAATCCCATTTATTCGCTATTTCAAAAATTTGATCCATCTATACTTTTCTCGGTCTTCCTCTACCACGACATCCATCTATTCTTGCAACATATACTTTCTTCGTCAGTCTTTCATCACTCATTCTCTCCATATGCCCGAACCATCTTAGCAAACTTCTTTTAATCTTCAATTTCACACTTTTTCTTACACCACATTCTGCTCTTACAAGATCATTCCTCACCCTGTCACTTCGTTTTTTTCCCAATCATACTTCTTAGATAGTCCATTTCTGAAATCATCTTCCTTAAAATAATTTCAGTCATTCATAATTACAACATTTAACGAAATAAAAAACAAGGTCGCGAAATAAATATGTACCTTTGTAAAGTAAAAAGTAAAAAGAAATATACCTAGCAATAACAAAATAAAAAAAAAATTATAATTGTTTTCATTTCTCTTTCTAAGAATGAAACAATTATTTTACAGGTTCAATTTTTACTATTTACGAAAAATAAATATTTTCGAGTTTTAATGCCACAAAAATTTCAAAATTACTAAAAAATATAAAGGGGCGCCTGCGGCGCCCCTTCACACCTGGCGCCCTGGGCGGTCGCCCGACCGCGCCCAACCCTAGCGCCGGCCCTGCCAATGCCCCCCTGGTTTCAGCGAAAGTGGCAGGAGTTTCAAAGTTTATGTACACATGCAGCATGTGTAAGCATGTACTTAAAATGTGCTTACTTTTGGTAATGTATTTAATATGAGTCTAAAATGACAAAATATCTTTGCAACTTAGATTATATGTTTTGAAATGTAATTTGTCGTGTATGTTCCTTGACTTATAGGTTGGTATGCGGCTGACCACCCATGCTGTAAAAATGGTTCACTTTGCCAATGTCACCCCTGTTTCAGGGAAGGATGGCAAGAGTTGCAGGGTGTATGCCCATTTGAAATTTGGTTTTTATGTTGTAGGTTCACATGAGGCATGTGCAAGCCCGAACTTTACGTGTCTGGTTGTGAGAACGCATGTAATGTGAATCTCCAATGTAACATATCTTTGCAACTTAGATTAGATTAGATTAGAGGGATCTAAGAAATGTTGAAAGTGCCACCATATGTTTTTATGCAACTTAGATTTTAAGTCCTCGACTTCTAAGTTTGTGTACAAATTGTTTCACTTCTGCCTGTTTTAAGTAAAGTCAGCATAAATTGCACCCTTGTTATTTGGGATTTGCAGTTGGGTCTTATTTTGAAAATATACATGCATTTAGTGCATACACATGTATGCACAAACTAACATGTGTTTCCTTTTGGGCATCCATTCAATATGAACCTTAAATGTGTGCATATATTTGTAACTGAGATTAAAGACTTATTTATTTAACCTTGAAACTTTTCATGACTTTGACAGTTGAAAAGCTAAATTCCAATTTTTAAAAAAGAGTTCTGTTTGGTAAAGGCTGTTGATGAATAACTGTACTGTAACTGTAACTCTGTCGCCATTCCGCTAGGGGTGGCCAGCGCCTCTGCAGAGTTGCCTCCATTTTTTCCTATCCTGACATACCTCTTTCAATTCCTTCATATCCATCACCTTTTTCATGCATTTTCTTCTTTTACGCTCACTTTGTATATCCCATTCTTTCACAATCTCCTCAATCTGATCACTCCATACTTTTCTCGGTCGTCCCTTCCCTCTTTTTCCTTTCAAACATTCTTTGTATACATACTTTGTCAGTCTATCATCTTTCATTCTTTCCACATGCCCAAACCATCTCATCACATTCTTTTGTACTTTAACTTTCACATCCTCTTTCAAATTACATTCTTTTTTTACCCATTCATTCCTAACTCTATCCCTCAAAGTTTTTCCTGTCATACTTCTCAAATGCTTCATTTCCACCGTACATACTTTACTCATTTCGCTATCATTCACTGTCCATGCTTCACTTCCATACATCAAAGTCGGTAACAATAAGCCATTGTGTACCGCCATTCTCAGATCCATCGTCAATCGCTTGTTCGTTGCTATTCTTCCTATTGCACCGACCACTTGCTTTCCCTTGCACACCCTATTCTCAAGTTCTCTTGTCATCTTTCCATTCTTTTCAAACATACTTCCCAAGTATCTAAATTCATCCACAATTTCAACTTTCGTACCATTCAACATGAACGTGCATTCTTCAGTTTCATCCGTTCTGTCAAAAATCAGTACTTTCGTCTTACTTGCATTAATTTTCAACTTGCTTGCACACAGAGCATGGTTCAAACTAGAGAGCATTGTCTGGAGTTCCGCTGCTGAATCAGCAATTAATACTGCGTCATCAGCATAAAGCAGAACTCCGACTTTTCTCTCTCCAATTTGTATGCCATGTCCTTCCAGATTCGCTTGTTTAACACAATGATCCATGATTATATTGAATAACCATGGGCTCATTATGCAACCCTGTCTCACACCTTTGTACACATTAAAATACTCGCTGTATTCTCCATCCACCCTGACACACGCCCTGCTATTTACATAGATGGCGCGTATCGCATTCAAAAGTGCTTTGTTTACACCATACTTCTCTAGCACACACCACATCATACTTCTATCCACCGAGTCGAAGGCTTTCTCAAGATCTACGAAAGCCGCGTAGACCTTTTTATTTACGGCCAGCTGTTTTTCGACTATCTGTCGAAGCGCGAATATCTGGTCTACGCAACCTCTTTCTGGCATAAAGCCAGATTGTATATCTGAGACCTTCTCCTGGGTGGATAATCTTACCCTATGGATAAGAATCTTGCATAGCACTTTACCTGGCACACTAAGAAGGCTGATCGGTCTGTAGTTACGGCAGTCTTTTTTGTCGCCTTTACCTTTGTAAATTGGCACAATGACCGCCTCTCTCCAGTCCGATGGAACCTCCTTGACACTAACACACAATTCGCAAAGCTCTTTCATCCATTTAATCACACATTCTCCTCCCGCTTTCAACATCTCAGGTCTCACACCATCCACACTTGCAGCTTTCCCATTCTTTAATTCCTTTATAACCTTTCTTACTTCTTCTTTCGATATTTTCAAAACATTACCCTCATCATATTCTCCTTTCACAGTTGGATCACATTCATCTTCACCAAAAACCTCATTAAAATATTCTTTCCATCTCTTTTTTACATCTTCTTTATTCCACAGAATGTCTCCGCTGACATTTTTGATTCCCGGAGTTGTGGACTTACAACTTTCGTTGTTTTGTCTCACCCAGCTCCAAAACATCTTTTTATTGTCAGAGAAGTCATTCTGTGCTCTTTCACTCAATTTGAATGAATGATGAATAAAATCTTTTATTCCATTTTCAAATTTTGTACCTACCAGTTTATTTTATTAATTTGATTTTGTTTAACCTCTTACAATATTTCAAACCGAACACATTTCATGAAATTTGAATATGGAACAAAAATCTGTCAATTAGATGAAGTTGGAAATGATCAATTCCCATATAAAAACGACGTTCAGCATTTCACAAATTTAAACATGTTCTGCGTTATTTTATCAAGTTTTTTGTACGCTATAACCCTTCTCAGATTACGTACTTTATTCTGAAACGAAAGACAGCCAAAACCGTTTAGTCCTTCACCATTTTATCGCATTACCAACGAACGCTTTTTTGGTTTTATAAGTATATATAAGATATTTTGTATTGTTTGTGTATTAACACTGTGAAAATTCATACTGTTATAGTTTAAAAAAATTTTTGAGGAATTCAAAAACACTGTTTATTTTCACATGAATATATTTAAAAAGATTACAATCTTTAGAGTAAGTTACTAACGCTTTCGACCTAGAAGGTCATCATCAGGTATGAGATGAAAAAAAGATACCTGATGATGACCTTCTAGGTCGAAAGCGTTAGTAACTTACTCTAAAGATTGTAATCTTTTTAAATATATTCATGTGAAAATAAACAGTGTTTTTGAATTCCTCAAAAAATTTTTTAAACTATATATAAGATAGACTAAACATAACAGTGTCACTGTAAGAATACTCAGTTACAATACAATTTACAACAATAATTTGTTCAATGCTGCTGATTATTTCTGATAGGTATTATATATCTCTATAGATAAAATTTATATACCTAATAAATATGAATCTCAAATGGTATGTATCTTTGCAACGAAGATTATAGAACTAAACAAAATAATTACCTTGACTTATAGGTCAGTATGTGGCTGACCACCCATACTGTAAGAAATGGTTCACCATGCAAATTTCATCTCTGTTTGAGGAAAAGTCGGCAAAAGTTGCAGGGCTTATGTTCATTTGAGATTAGGTTTTTATGTTGTAAGTCCACATGGGGCATTTGTAAGCGCGAACTTTTACCTGTCTACTTGTGGGAATGCATTTAATATGAATTTCAAATGGTATGTATCTTTGCAACTAAGATTATAGAACTAAACAAAATAATTTCCTTGACTTATAGGTTAGTATGTTGCTGTCCACCCATACTGAGAGAAATGGTTCACCATGCAAATTTCATCTCTGTTTGAGGAAAAGTGGGCAAGAGTTGCATTTGAGATTGGGTTTTTATGTTGTAAGTCAACATGCATTATGTGTAAGCGCGAACTTACAAATGTCTGCTTGTAGGAATGCATGTAATATGAATCTCAAATGTTATATATCTTTGCAACTTAGATAACAGATTTAAATCCATTTTTATTTTGTTTGTTTTTTTTTTAATTTTGAATCAAATAAAAGAAAATATTAAAAAACTTTCCAATTTTGCCGCTAGATGTCAATATATTTTCATACGTATTTCGATATAAAAACAAAAGGGTCTATTAATATTATAAGGGTTTATAAGTGTATTTTAGTAGGGGATTCAAACACATACGCGAATTGTACACTTTTGCAGCATAATATATACAAAATTTTATTTCCCATATTTCGCGAATGTATTTCATCTGCTGTGATGGCATTAATTTTGAAAATCGAAACTCAAAGCGAATGACGATGGCCTGGAGTAATATAATAAAGGATGATGACATAATTTTTTTTTTTTTTTTTTTTTTTATTTAGATACATCAAACAAAAACATATTTTTTTTAATTTTAAGACAGATTTAGTAGAGTCTACCGAATCTTGCACATCTTTATCCATTTTCTTCTTTTTGGCCGATGGTTTCATGAAAAACCTGTCCAAAGTCGTTTGTTTTTCTCTTTTCTCCAACAACTGCCGGAAATAACGGACAAGAGTATCGGAGTAAAGATCGTTGATCCTGTTTGCTTCATCTGATTCTGCTTCAGCTGATTTGATTGCATCCTTATTTGTCAAAATGGTGGTCTTGCTGAGGCCAAACTCTTTGACGAGGTCACACTGTTTTACCCCACATTCACTCCTTCTAATTATTTCCTGTTTCATTTCAACAGAAATCACCTTCCTGCTTTTTTTAGAAGCCATGATATAAAAAAAATCTTGAGTTTAACTTAAAAGGACGACTGCCGTGATACGTGCGTGATTTAATTCGTAATGAAGAACGATTGCCGCGATATGTGCGTAAGTTAAGCGCAGTGACTAACGATTGCCTGCAGTGCCTGCGAGGGAGTATGCAATACATCGGCAGCGATCGTGGAAGCTCGGGCGAAGCAGTCGTGGAAGCTCGGGCGACTTCGTTGTGTGAAGCGAAGTTCGTTGTATAAATCGTGAAATGAACGAACAGGAAGTTCGTTGTGTGCAGCGTTCGCTGTGCGAGGCGTTCGTTGTGTGAGGCACCACTGTACCATTACCAAAGACCGGTCACTAAAGGTCCATCCAGCCTTACAGCAACTGGGTCTTGCTTGAAAATTGGCGCTTTATACAGCAACGACCAAGCTCGAAGAGAGCTCTTCAGACAAAAACAGCACTCACCAAATAAGTATTATAACCTCACATTGATTTTTTTTATCTGCTGAAAACAAATTTGTTGTAAAATATCAAATTTCATTTTTCAACCAGTAATAGTGCAGAAGTATGGAAGCTTTTTTCTCACCTGAAACGATTCTTCAAATTCTTCAACGAGATTCGCCGCGTCATTCGATGGGGCCGCCATCGTTTCTCCTGCGACAACCAACTAACTGGAAAACATTTAAAAAAAAAAGCACAGGGATCCTTGTACTGTAAAGAATGTTTAATCCATAATAGCTAATATATTTCACCGGACCGGTGTGAAGACAGCCTACCGGTGTGACGCCAGCCTGACAGGTGCCAGCCCAAAATTTAAATTTCCCCATATAAAAAAAAAGGTAATAACTTAATAGGGTATTTGCATTAGTGAGGAATATGATAAGAAATGTATTTTTTAGATAGATTTCGAAAAATCAAATAGGAATATGTTGATTTGAAGCCAAAAATATTTTTTTTCGATTTTATATTCAAAAAAGAAAATATAGAAATTTGGACAAGTTTTTAAACGGATATGAGATCTGCCACTTCTATTTCCGGTGCTGTGACGTCATATGTTGACGTCACTTTCTTTTATTTACATTCCGTGTTGACATGTGTGTTTGACATTCTCTGCAGTACGCTACCATCACGTGAAGTTTAGGTGAAGCCAAACATAGTGCGTCCTTTTCAGAAGCTTTGTGAAAGTTATTACTTTTGATAACATGCCTTCGGTAGAGTTTTATAAATATTGTATTGTGCCACGGTGCAAAAACACTACCGTTGTAACCCCAAATAAAACATATATAAGTGTTCCCCTAGATCCCATCGTTAGGAGGCAATGGTGTAAAGTTATGAAGAGAGGCCAACCTTTGGCAAATAAAACCCGCTGCTATGCCTGTGAGGACCATTTTAATGTAAGTGTAATGTTTATTTTGTTAAATACTCTCCATACGCACGTTTGTGTCTTTGTTAATAACCTACAATCAACAGCAGTGAACTTTGAAACGTGTTTGAAATTTGAAACGTGTTTGAAATTTGAAACGTGTTTGAAATTAATATCCTACCTATGAAGACTTACGTTTTTTTTTCTTTTACAGTTACAAGAGGATTTGGAGAATTTCGTGCGACATAAGATGGTGGGAGGCAATCTCATATTAAAGAAGAACATTTATCCTCGATTCTTCGAATGTCAGAGGAATAAAATCTCCCCAATAAAGAAAACAGTTGAAAGTGGGAAAAGAAAACGCATTATGGATGAATGTGAGGTATTAAAATCATGTGAGCAAAGTGTATCACAAGATACTGTTCAACATCCTCTGCCATCCACTTCACAAGATGCTGAGCAACATCCTCTGCCCTCCACTTCACAAGATGCTGTGCAACATCCTCTGCCCTCCACTTCACAAGATGCTGTGCAACATCCTCTGCCCTCCACTTCACAAGATGCTGTGCAACATCCTCTGCCCTCCACTTCACAAGATGCTGTGCAACATCCTCTGCCCTCCACTTCACAAGATGCTGTGCAACATCCTCTGCCCTCCACTTCACAAGATGCTGTGCAACATCCTCTGCCCTCCACTTCACAAGATGCTGTGCAACATCCTCTGCCCTCCACTTCACAAGATGCTGTGCAACATCCTCTGCCCTCCACTTCACAAGATGCTGTGCAACATCCTCTGCCCTCCACTTCACAAGATGCTGTGCAACATCCTCTGCCCTCCACTTCACAAGATGCTGTGCAACATCCTCTGCCCTCCACTTCACAAGATGCTGTACAACATCCTCTGCCCTCCACTTCACAAGATGCTGTGCAACATCCTCTGCCCTCCACTTCACAAGATGCTGTGCAACATCCTCTGCCCTCCACTTCACAAGATGCTGTGCAACATCCTCTGCCCTCCACTTCACAAGATGCTGTGCAAAATCCTCTGCCCTCGACTTCACAAGATGCTGTAACTCAGTATCCTGAGGCATTCACTTTAGATGATGTGAGCCAACATCTTCAGCCATCTGGTAATGTGATTGCTGGTCCAACAAAACATTTTGGTTGCCAGGTTAGTTTGCGACCGAAGTATCGGAGTGTAGGAATTTCGGCTTCGTTTCAAAAGCCCATGTCCACCATTGCCTGTTCACCAATGAGGAATAAATTTAATTCACCAGATATAGATATTGATAGAGAAATTGATGATGTTGTCACACTGTCACCTTCAAACTCTTCACATTCTGAGTATGTGTGTAGTACTGACTCTGATGATTATTCTTTTCAAGAAAATGAACATGAGATGGGGAAGTCTATCAGTGAACAGTATGTAATGCTGATAGAAAATCATCCGCAGATGTATTTGGGTATCCCAAAAGACATGGTTTTTATTTTGAGTGTTTTAGAGCGAAATCTGCACATTCCATGTGTAAATATTATGATGACATTAAAAAAAATTCGCTTAAATCTTTCATACCAGATTCTAGGTATGCATTTTGGAAAATCAACGTCATCTGTTTGTAGGATATTCCATAAAACTTTGCCACTTTTGGCTCACGGGCTAGAAGTGTTTATATTTTGGCCAGAACACAGAGACATCAGAAAAAATTTACCACAGGCATTCAGATCGAAGTATTGGAGAGTGCAGGCAATAATAGACTGCTTGGAGGTTCAAATAGAAAAACCTAAAAATCCCCTTCATCAAGCATTGACATGGTCTGACTATAAGGGATGCAATGCATTGAAATTCCTTATTTCATGTACGCCTGATGGGGTTGTAAATTTCATTTCCCGCGGCTATGGAGGCCGTGCCACAGATTCCACCATAGCAGAAGATTGTGGTTTTTTCGATCATGTGACATGTGGTATGTGGGTTATGGCTGATAGGGGCTTCAAAAACATAGCTCATATATTAGAGACCAAAGGAGCGCATTTAGTGCGTCCTCCCTCAGTTCTAAAGAATGTTAAATTAACTCGTACAGAAGTACAAGACGCCAAGAGTATAGCGGCTTTACGCATACACGTCGAACGTGTGATCAGTAGAGTTCGAGAGTTTCAAATGCTCAAAATGCATGCAACAATTGACCATAATCTAATTCCATATGTGGATAATATCATTACCATAGCATGTGGAATTATTAATATGCAAAGCATTTTGATAAAAAAGTAGATAGCTCGTATTTACAAATTATTATTCATTTCAATTTTAAAGTTAATAACACTTTTTGGATATTGGATGAACCGTAATGGGAGAACTTACATAATTCTCAACGTTTTGTTGGCAACGTAGACAACATCTTCAGTACGCCCCCTCTCTGCACAACGGATGGAAGGATGAAGGTCATCCTAGAGAGAGGGGGCCTACTGAAGGTATTGTCTACGTCGCCAGCTAAACGTCGAGCATTATGTAAGTTCTCCCATTATAGTTTGTCTGTATCTGAAAAGTGTTATTTGCTTTGAAATTTTAATGAATTATATGTTGTTGTATCCTGCCACCATTCCACTAGGGGTGGTCGGTACCTCCTCAGATGCATCTTCATTTTTTTCTGTCCTTGCATATCTCTTTCATGTCTTCAACATGCATCACCTTCCTCATACATACTCTTCTCTTATTCTCACGCTGAAGATTCTATTTTTCTACAATCTTGCCTTCTCGGTCTATCCATTCCTTCCTCGGTCTTCCTCTTACACGTTTTCCTCTGTACACTTTCTTTGTTAGTCGTTCATCATTCATTCTTTGAAGACGTCAGAACTAATATTTATATTATGTACTTATATTATTTCTGATATCAGACTCTTATCATTCTGTATCTTTCTGACTGGATAGACATTTTGTTGACACACAAAGTCACATTGCTCTCAGGTAAGTCATTTCAACCTTACATAATTTACTCAGCTCACATTCATTAACTGTCCACACGTTACTTCTATACATCAATGTCAGTACCAATATGCCATCGTGTACTGCCAATCTCATACTCTTCTAGAGTTTCCTATTTTTTGCAATTCTTCCTATTGTTCCCATCACACTTTTTCCTCTACTACCTCTAGTTTCCCATTGGAGTCAAACTTGCTTCCCAGATAATCAAATTCTCTCACAACTTCCACTGTAGTTGTTTTTGTTAATTTTGTTGATAAGTACTCCTACATTTATGGTTTTACATTTATGTACAGAAATTGTATACTGCTGGAGTGATGCTTTCCGGGATCTGTTGCCGTGGTCTGTGGGAGCTGGAGCTTCCGGACGTTTTTAGCTCCCATAGACCACGCTCCATAGCTCCCATAGACCACGCTCCCATAGCTCTAGCTCCCATAGACCACGGCAACAGATCCCGGAAAGCATCACTCCAGCATCATCAGCCGGCCGTGTAAGCCTAAAACTCTTATTCAAATTGTATTCTGTTTTGAGAGCAGTAAATGCTTCTTGTAATTAGGCATAACCATAACAACTTGTACTTCGTTCCAACTTTACCTGTGATATCTGTGGCAACATAGGACACATTCCTCATAGGCCATATCTTTATTATAATTATCTTTATATTTCTTCTGTAACACTGTTTGTTCGCCTATTCAAATGAAAATAAAAATTACCTCAATTTTCTCATTCCTGTCATCTAAAACTTTTGTCTTACTGACGTTCGCTTTTGAACCGTTCTTACCAAAAGCATTATTCATTCTAGTGACTATCACCTGGAGCTCCTCCGCTGTATCGGCCAACACTACTTTACCATCGGCATAGAGTAAAACAGGCACTTTTGTCTCACCCACTTTTACACCAGTCAACCGTAAATTCCACAGCGCATTTAATCATCTCAGCAATGTACACCATCAAAGTCTGCAGCTTTTCCACTTTTTAAATCTTTAAATGCTTATTCTCACATCCTCTTTCACAATAGGGAAATTTGACTTTTTTTTCCTTGTCTATTTAAATTCCTTTTTATTTTCTTATTTAAAAACTTCTTGAATTTTATGTTTATTTGATTTTTTTACAAAGTTATTCAAGTTCAAGAAATTAAGTTTGAATTTACGCACCAAAACACTCCTTGGGATTGTATTTTCAGCTGTGACGTCATTTTCTTTAACTTTTAACGGCCATCGCAATACTAGCACAGTTGATCGCATATCTGTTTCAAAACCGGTCAAAATTTTCAAAAGTTCTTTTTCAAATTTGAAATCATATAATTTTATTTTGTACTTGAAATTAGGACCTTGTTAATATTCTTATCGTACTGTATCCTGCCGCCGTTATACTAGGAGTGGCCGGTACCTCCCCAGATGCGCCTCCACTTTTTTCTGTCCTTACAAACCACTTTCATTTCCTCAATATTCATCACCTTTTCATACATACTCTTCTCTTATTTTCACTCTGCAGGTTCCATTCTTTCGCAATCTCACCTATTTGGTCGAACCATTCTTTCCTCGGCCTTCCCCTTCCGCGCTTTCCTCTGACATTTCCTTTGTACACTTTCTTCGTTAGTCGTTCATCATCCATTCTTTCGAGATGCCCGAACCATCTCATTGTACTTTTTTGTACTTTCATTCTTATATTCTCTTTTATACCACACTCGTTCATCACCCAATCATTACGTACTCTATCATTCAGTGTCTTTCCAGCCATAGCTCTCAGGTAATCCATTTCAACCGTACACTTTACTCAGCTCACATTCATTAACTGTCCACGCCTCACTTCCATACATCAATGTCGGAACCAATATGCCATTGTGGACCGCCAATCTCATATTCTTCGTAAGTTTCCTATTTCTTGCAATTCTTCCAATCGTTCCCATTACACTTCTTCCTCTAATAGCGCGCTTTTCCAATTCTTTCGTCAATTTCCCATTCGACTCAAACTTGCTTCCCAGGTAATCAAATTCTTTCACGACCTCCACTCTTGTTTCATTCAGTCTTATCTCAATTTCCTCGCATTCCTCAGTCCTGCCAAACACTAATACTTTTGTCTTACTGGCATTCACTTTTAAACCGTTCTTACTAAAAGCTCTTTCTCTTCTTATCGTAATCTCTCAAATTTATACACTTTTTACCAAATTCCTCACTATTGCAAATACCCTATTTCTTCATCTATATTTTTATACTCTCTCTCTTCTCACTGGTCATTTTGTTTTTTCTTGACGCTTTGTTTTGCCTGTTTATACATCTCTTCCAGTAGCCTTACCTTGTACCTTCCCAGCCTATTGTTATCTTGACTTGATTTTGATTATGTTAAAATGTAAGGATATTTTTTTATTGTGTACTTGATAATTTTATGTAATTGAATTATAAATAAATTTTATTTTGAAAATTTCACGTCTTTCAGTTACACCCACAAGTGGAAGATGTTTTACAGACCTGCATTTGTTGCATAGTTCATTCTGATGCTAAGAAAGCAAATGAATTAGTGCCAACAATGAAAACACTAGTAACAAATGGCTTTTAGAGTATGGTAGTTCATACAGTAAGTATCCATTAATATTTATAAAACTGGTCATTTATGTTGTCATAAGGGAATGCAATCTCGGTCTCGTGAGATCCCGATCTTCCGAGATCTCGCCTCATTTTTTGTGATTTGAGTGATCGATTGTAATCACTCCTAGTTAAGGCTGTGTTCAAAAAAACAATTTCTGATCCCTCGAGATTGCATTGCCTAGTGGTCACATACGACATTAGCAATTAGCCCTTTTTGTCATTATTTGTTTGTCAATTTGAGTGGTTGTGTTTAAAGTTCATAGAATATCAGTGTAAAAATGATTAGGTGAACTCAGGAAAGAAAAGAATATGATGATTTTTTACATAAATGTATTTTTTTTATTAAGAAATGATAATTTTACAGAATACATAAATCTACATGAGAAAGTATAAAAAATGAAAGAACAGATACAAAATTGACATGACAAAATCCATAAAGAAATGAGAAGGATGAGTTACGATAAAGATGTACAATTATTATAGGTAATAACAAAGCCCACGCAGCAGGAATCTGAGCATTGACCAAACTGTGAGAATTGCAATTTTTATGTTCAAGGGCAATTAGTTGTCTGCCCTTGCACCCGGAATGTCCGAGGAAAGCGTAGAAGGGGAAGACTGAGGAAGGAATGGATACAATGCAGAGTGAGAATAAGAGAGGAGTATGTATGAGAAATGTGATGAATATTGAAGAGATATGCAAGAACAGAGAAAAAGTGGAGATACATTAATCTGGATGATACAACTTCGGAAATATATTTTTTTTCCAGAAGTTTGTTGCCTCGGTTATTAAATTAATACAAAGATCTTCATCATAACTTACATATATGATGACTACTTGGCTGTCTTCCTCAAAACTAGGTGTAGCTACACAGAAAATGCCTTTTTTTTTTTTAGTCAGATGCATTTGTAGCTGCATTTGCGCCATGTATTTGGCACTGGGCTGGTTATGGTGCATATACTTTTTCTGCCAGTCGTCAACCATCGGGCATTTTATCTCAATGACAAAGTCATTAGTAATTGCATCAGGGGAAGCCCCAAAAATGGGATAATTTGTGCTGATAAAAAGGCCACAATTTTTTATGTCTTTAAAAACAGTTTTTAATTGCAAAAACACCTTCTTTTCCAATATTTTCCCTCTGCTCATGCTCTTGGTTTCGATGGTTTTTCCACCGAGTACACTTGCAGTCAGGGACCCATCAGATGTGTGGCATCGAGCAGCTTCATAAAATTTAGACGCAGTAATGCGTCCATAGCGCAGCTCGTGCCACAAACTGCAGTCTGACTGCTTTGCAGTCGATTTACCAAGAGCATCGCAGGTCTTTTGGCACATGGCTTGCATGGCAAAATTTAAAAAATCCTCGGCTGAGTCACCAACATCCATAAAATCTTCTATAAGTTGATGGACACTCATCTTTTGCTCCATAGTACAGCTTTTATTATATTTCATAAATAGAACATTATCAATATTCCGATTAATGGCCCCGTCAATAACCTCTCGCAAAATATTTTTATTTGATGGCATATTATTAGGTTTCTTGACGAGGCCAAAATCAGAACATTTAATAAACTTTATATTTTTCCCAACTTGAGATAATTTGGAGCGCTGCCAGTAGCATTTTGTCTCAGTTGTAGCAGGCTCTTGGCTCCGGCGGTGAACCCAAAACAAAAATGCAGTCGCATGCTTACAGCCTCCTGCAAAACACATTTCCAATTAATAATAAGGTATTACTTGTTATGATATGATATGATGTTTGGATATAAAAGAAATGTGACAAAGTATGAAAATGCACAAAAAGCTCAATCCCCTAGAAAAACTTAGCAAAGTTGCTTCGACAACGAGGTAAAAAAGCACACTGAAATAATCTTCTTCTTCAATGTTCCTACAGCTCATATTTCCCCTTGGCCTCCATCAGCCTTCGCCTTTAACTCCTCCTGTCTACCGCTGCAGCTTTCCAATCTGTCACCTGCAGTACTTGGTTTGCGTCCTTCCTCACCTCATCCTCCCATCTCAGCCTAGGTCTGCCAACTCTTCTTTTCCCACCCAGATATTCCTCAAGGATCCTTTTAATGAGGATCTCTAACCCATGGAATACCAAAGGGATAATGCGCGAGAAGCACAAAGTACAGGCGCAGTAAGCTGGCGGGCTGTGTGCAGCATCGCAGCTAGCCGTTCCTTGAATCTCAAATGTCACAAATACCTTGTGTGTTTGGGCACTCGTATCTCAAGGTACCACTGTATTAGCATTTAAAATCCATATTAAATCATTGATATAAGCATTACATTAGGTAGAACATACCTTGAGAAGCTGGGCAGTCTGCACAAATGCACGATTCCACAACACCCGCTGCCTCATTGCATTTGAGCGTCACTGCATAGCACGTGGAACGGACCTTATGTTCTGGAGTCACTTTCCCTTTTGCCGTACATATGTCTCCATCCCTTCTGACCTGGACATAGCCAACTGCATTGTCCCCATAGTCGTCTCTTGATGAACTATAATGAACAGTATGAATTAGTTAAGATAAAATAAAAAGGCAAATATAAAAAGCATTCAGTCTAAGTACTCAACTATTTGCAAACGCAGAACTATTTGTAAAATACACCACATGGAACATCCCATCATTATCAATATTAACTTCATACTAGGGAGTGAGGGTTTTGGAATCTGTTGTCATTTTAAAGGGAGAACTAAAACGGCACCTTCATAAAATATCTCATTCATGATCGTGAGGGCCCTTTAGATGTGACACACACTTAAACGGCGCTCTTTTATCATGGAGAAATTAAAAATAAATAAACACATGATAGTCACGCAGGACGCGGTAAACAACACGTACCACTTTTTATGAAACATATTATGCCAAAATAAAGCGTCATTATAAACAACTCAATATGATATTGTATACAAGATGACTGGTAATGGCTTACCTGGTAGCTTTTACACCACGGGTTTCTGCACTTAAATAATTCGTATTGTTCATCATGTAGAAACACGCCATTTCTAGGGTTATTGAGGGTAAATTGTCTGACTGCGCTTTACAATACCCATTTTCAGCCATTGCGATTATAAATGAAAACTTCTTGAAGAAACAAATGAAAACTTTTAAAAAACACACAAACTTCTTGAACAAACAACCGCACGGTGTAAACATGAACAAGAGACGGTTGAGAACATAGGTTGGGAATGAGCCCGAGAATGTGAGAGCTGGTGAGAGCCACAAAGTGTGAGAGCTGTCAGCCATTGCTGTCAGCTGATACTTGGCGACATGCTTGGCGATGTTTACAAGATAGTGACGTCAGCGCTAGAAAATTTCATCTAGGGGCGTTTTGGCGCGTAATTTAAAAAAACGATTTTTAAATGCTTATAACTTTGCTAAAAATACAACTAAAATTAAAATTCAACAATTTTTGGGCTAATAAAGCATAAACAAATTGAAATCACAAAAAAAAAAAAAATGTGAAAATACCCTATTATAATGTAATAAAACAATAAAAAAAATGAAATTTTAAATATGCAATTTGAAAGACAATACTAAAAACTATTAAAAATAACCAAGTCCACTTACAGCCCTTTTAGTAAAATGGAATTTCTCATAGATATGGACGCATAGAAGTTCCTTTTTTATTTTAATTTATGTAAATTGAAGGTATAATTAATCAGTAGAGCCAAAAAAAATTAAGTGGAAATTTCCAAGATGCGAAAAAAAAAATTTTGAAATTTGCAAATTTTCAACAATTTGACCGAGTTTCTTTAGATGGAATATTTTTCGAAAATTAAGTAGTATGGTGCAATTTTTTATTTAAGTTTATGTAAATATTGTTACGAAATTAGGGTTCAATTGTCTTCAAATTAAAAATACACAGGTCTTCTTCATTAGTTATTTATTTTACACAGTTACAAAATTTATTTTCACACTACTTTCTCGATTATTCCATTGGTTTCGGTTCACTGATCAGATGGCTTCGATGTGTTTGTTAGTCGCTATGATACTGGCCCGCTCTGCAGGCCATTCGCACCTTTATACTCTTCCGAGCAGTATGATCCAGAACTAAAGTCGCCAGACGGTTCCAGAGTAATTATTACTTCTCGACGCTTCACGTACTACCTAGAGATACAACCAAAATCCTACCTACAAATGTAATACAGTATTCCTATAATTATAACAAATACCTACTTAGCCTAGAGAATTCTACACTTATACATAATTATCGATCTTACCTACCAATACTTTTGAGGATTCTTATAACTATAACTATCCATACTTATTTCAATATTTATATTTACATAACACTATAACTACCCATACTTATTTCAATATTTATATTTACATAACACTACCCCCCACCTAGACTGTTTCGTCCCGGAACAGTCTTGACTCTGTGTAGGTAGGGGCATGCTGATCCACGTCGACACCCTGTGGTCAGGAAGAAGTGGCAGTCCACGGATTTCTCCCCACTGGCTCTCGGCTGCGCTTGCTCGCAGCACACCATGACGCTGATGCCGACTCCCGAGAACACTGCTTCAATCATACTCCGGATTATCCGCCAGTCTCGATTAGCGCGGCCGCCACCCATCTTCGGTATTGCCAGACGCGCCTGCTGATCCTCCAACATGTAGTCACGCAGCTCAACAAGGCCGTCCCACAATGCCTTGTAGTCCTCTTCCAGGTTGCTGGAATCCGGGACAACCAGGCAGTATGCTTGTTGACGCCCCTTCGGTAGTCTCAGAGCTCTTCCTTGCGGGCTGCTCGAGGGTTGCGGTTCTCCGAATTTGTATCGGAAGACCCGTGCAATTCCTCTAGACATATCTAGATCTTCCGGTACACTGCATGCCAGTGTGTGGTCCCTAGTGACCTCAAATAAGTCCTTGTGGACTTCTGTGGTCACTCCATGGCGAAACTTCTGCCCTGCCTTCGCGTTCTCCCAGAACGTCTCAAAGGCTGGTGATCTTTCGGATGCGACGCACTGTCGTACTTTTTGGGCTGGTTGGTCATCATTATCGCCTAGGTATGGTGAGAGGCGATTGTAGTGCACGACCCTTGGTTTTCCGTTTGGTCTCTTTTTTATGCGGTAGACCACATCGTTGATGCGCTCCAAGATCTCGTACGGCCCGTCCCAGGAACGCTGAAGTTTCGGACAGTATCCTTGGCGCCTCTTGGGGTCAAAAAGCCACACCCAGTCACCAGCTTTGTACCCCATGCTGTCAGCTCTGGTGTCATAGCGCTCCTTCATTTGATCGCTGGCTTCCCCGATGTTCATGCGGACCTGATCATGGATGTCATCCAGCCTCCTGCGAAGGTCTGTCACATAGTCTTCTCCGGCTAGGTCTTCACCTGGTTTGCAGCCAAATTTGAGATCACAAGGAAGTCGCATTTCTCGCCCAAACAGTATGCTGCTGGGAGTCTTCTTCGTCGTTTCCTGAACAGCCGACCGGTAAGCCAATAAGAACAAAGGCAGATGTCGGTCCCAGTCCCGCTGATGGCTGGACACTACTTTGGCTAAGTACCTCCCCACGGTACGGTTCATCCTTTCCACCATTCCATCAGACTGTGGATGTAGCGCAGTGGTCCTGGTCTTGTAGATCCCTAGCCGCTCACACATTTGCTGGAAGATAGCAGCTTCAAAGTTCCTTCCCTGATCAGAATGTAATTCCAGGGGTACGCCAAACCTGCTGATAAATTCGGTAACTAGAACTTCAGTCACGGTTACGGCCTCTTGGTTAGGGATTGAGTAAGCTTCCACCCACTTGCTGAAGTAATCCATCACCACCATGATGTACTTGTTACCCTTCTCAGTTGTAGGAAATGGGCCAGCTATGTCGATGGCAATTCTTTCAAAGGGGCTGCCAACATTGTACTGACGCATTGGTGCTCGCCTTTTCCTTTGCGGTCCATTGGCCGTTGCACAGGTTACACATTTTCGACACCAATCTTTGACGTCTTCGCTGCAGTTGATCCAGTAAAATCGCTCTTTCACTTTCTCCAGCGTCTTCTTAACGCCTAGATGTCCTCCAGAAGTTCCTCCATGCAGCAGTCCAAGGATTTCCGGTACTCGGCTCCTCGGAACGAGGGTTTGCTTTCTTCTAAGTGTGCCGTCTTCCTTCTCGATCTTTCGTTTCAGAAACCCTCCTTCTATCACTATGGATCCCCATTGAGCCCAATAAGCCTTGACAGTTGGTGATAAGGGGGCGAGTTTTTCCCAGGTTGGCCTTTCTCCTTCTCGCGCCCATTCCATCACATACTTCAAGTCCGGATCATTCAGTTGGTCTTGCGCCAATTTTTCATCTTGCCAGTCCTCATCTTCGGTGGTCGTCCTTTGGACAATTGCTACCTTGTCCTCCATCTTGCTGCAATGTTTGCAGTCACTGGCGCATGGTCGTCTGGATAATGCATCCGCATTTCGATGAAGCGTGCCAGGTCTATGTTCGGAGTCATAATCATACTCCTGGAGCCTTTCAATCCATCTAGCCACTTGCCCTTCTGGGTTTTTGAATTTCAGAAGCCAAACCAGTGCAGCATGATCAGTCCGTAGTGTGAATTTTCTCCCGTACAAGTATTTGCGGAAGTGTTCCACTGATTTTATCACGGCAAGAAGCTCTCGTCTGGTCACGCAATAATTTCGTTCTGGCTTGGAAAGCACTTTACTGAAGTAACCCAGAACAGTCTCATGCCCATCCTGTATTTGGGAAAGGACGCCTCCTATCCCCACATTACTAGCGTCGGTATCCAGGATGAACTTTCCATCTTTTCGTGGGTAGCTCAAGATGGGGGCACTTGTTAATCTTCCCTTAAGCTCTTCAAATGCTTGTGCGCAGGAATCACTCCAATGGAAGCGAGTGTTTTCTTCCGTAAGCTTGGTGAGCGGTTTTGCAATGTCCGCAAATCTTGGCACAAACCTCCTGTAATAAGTGCACAGCCCCAGGAAACTCCTAGTTTCATGTTTGTCCTTCAGCACGGGCCAGTCTCTTACTGCCTTGATTTTGGCAGGGTCAACTTCAACTCCACGTTGAGAAACTATGTGTCCCAGGTAATTTACTTGTTTCTTGAACAGGTTACACTTTTTCGGGTTGAGCTTCAGTCCAGCGTCTTGTAGTCGCCCGAAAACTTGCTCCAGATTTCTCAACTGATGGTTGAAGTCCTTTCCCAGGATGATTATGTCATCCAAGTATACCAGGCAGGTTTCCCATGACAGTCCTCGCAGCACATTCTCCATCAGCCTTTCAAACGTGGCGGGGGCATTGCATAAGCCAAATGGCATCACGGTGAACTGCCAAAGTCCAGATCCAGTCGAGAATGCAGTTTTCTCCTTATCTTTGGCATCCAATTCAACTTGCCAGTAGCCACTTTTCAGGTCCAATGTGGAAAAAATGGTGCATCCTGCCAATGTGTCCAAGGTGTCGTCAATCCTTGGCAGAGGGTAACTATCCTTTTTCGTAACATCGTTGAGCAGTCTGTAGTCCACACAAAATCTCGTGGTACCATCCTTCTTTTTCACCAGTACCACCGGGGATGTCCAAGGGCTACTTGATGGTTCTATGATGCCATCCTTGCTCATGTCTTTGATGATCTTGTCAGCTTCTTCCCGCTTTGCAAAGGGTAGTCTTCTTGGAGCCTGTTTTATTGGTCTCGCTTCTCCGGTGTCTATGCTATGTCGCACTACCTTGGTTCTTCCCAGACGGCCATTAGAGTCCTCGAAAATGTTCTGGTAGCGGCAGATCAAACTCCTCACTCTCCGTTTGTTTTCCTCGGTTAGACCTTGGGAAGCGTCGTGGACCAGGGCTTCCAATTGTGTTGACAATTTGTTTCCTTCGCATGACATGTTTGTCATCTGTTGCACAATGGAAGTTATCCTCTCACATCTGCCCAAAACAAAACCTTCATTCATTTTAACTGGGTAGCTGTTCACATTCATGATCTTGACAGGAATGGTCTCCTTTGCGCGAATCACTGTTCTTGCCACCATGACTCCTTTGTTAACATTGTCCATGTTCTCCGGTTCTATCATACAGATTTGGTCATTTGTACTACTGGAATCCAGGCGGGCACTCACTATCATCTCGGATCGCCCCTTCACTTCGGTATTCTTGGCTAGGATAACACGTGCAGCCAGTTCTTTCCGTCTTTGCAGGATGACTTCTTCATTTCCAATTTTAATGGACCCTTTCTTTAAATTTAAACTGCACCCAAATCTGTCCAGTATGTCCATTCCCAATATAACGTCTTCTTCAATGTTGGCCACCAACGTCCGATGATCAAAAGTGGTGCTGCCAATTTGGAAGGTGGCAATCGTCTCCCCATACACCTGTGCTGACTCTCCCGTGGCGGTGTGCAGAGACCACTTTGTTGGTGCAATCTGCTTACCTCGTGCCACTATGTCGCGTCTCAGAATTGTCCTGGTTGCTCCCGTGTCCACCAGTAGTTCACGAGTTACTCCATCTATTATGCCATTGATAAAAATGCTGCTGGCTTTTCCTCTCACGGTTGCGACAGTAGCAGCAGCTTTCAGGGCCTCTCCAGCGTGGGTCAACGGTTGCCCCTTCCCATTAACCCTTTCTAGTTTTCCGCAGCCTGTTTTCTGGGTTTCTGAGGCTTGGGACACTTGGTGCTAAGGTGGCCCAGCTGTCCGCAGTTCCAGCAGCGTGGGTCTCGTCTTCGAGGTCTCAGACGTTCCAGCACTTTTTCAATTAGCTCCTCGGTTGTAGGTAGCTTGACCTCACCTGCCTCGACTGCACGAACCCTGGCGTGGCCCCTGATGGACTGTTTGACAGCCTCAAACTCGAGAGCTTGGCTGAGCGCCTCGTTCAAAGCCTTGGGATGGGCCAGTTTTACGGCTTGTTGCGTCTCCCATTCCCGCAATCCATTTAGGAACTTGTCCACTGCCAAGCTCTCACAGATGTCGTCGGAGGCTGTCGGGTAAGCGTCTCGTACCAGGCGGGCGATGTCCATTTCAAACTCCTGGAGGCTCTCGTTGGGCTTCTGCACCCTTGTGTTCAGCTGCGACTTGTACAGCTGCTCCAGGCACTTGTGGCCATAGCGCATGTCCAAGCGCTGCTTCAGCTGCCCAAAGTCACCACGGTTGTCCAGGGGTATGGCCTGCAGAACCCTGAGAGCGTCTCCTCGGAGCGACAGGCTGAGAACCGAAGCCTTCTTCTGCTGGCTCCAGGCTCCCATCATGGCAGCCGTCTCAAAGAGGGTCAAATACTCCTCCCACGACGTCTTCCCGTCGAAGGTCGGAAGGTTGTGCTTCGACAGCGAAGGGTCGTCATCCCCTCTAGTGACCCTGGTTGGAGTTGAGCATCCCTGGTCGGTCTCGTCGTGAAGGCCGTCTTTGGGGGATATTCTGGTGGACTCCATCTGGCACTTGTCAGCCAGCTCGGCACGCAGACGGTCCTCCAGGCTTGATATACGAGTCTCCATTTCCCCCTTCAGGGCTGTCATCTTCTCTTCCATTTCTCCTTTCAGGGTTGTGAGATTTCGGGACACCTTTTCCTCCAGATTCCTGGCGTTGTCAGCCATTTCCACCTTCAGGTCGGTTCCTTCAGGTTGGTGGTCATCTTCTCCTCCAGCCCGGTCAGGTCCTCCTTCACGGTCTTGGCGTTGTCAGCCATCTTCTCCTCCAGGGTCTTGGCGTTGTCAGCCATCTCCACTTTCAGGGTCTTGGCGTTGTCAGCCATCTCCCCTTTCAGCTTTTCCTCCATGGAAGTGAAGTTTCCGGTGATGCTGAGGTTTAGCTCGTCCAAGGCGCGGTCCCCTCCAGACGCCATGACAAAATATGCCGGGTCTTCGCCTGACTGTTCTAAGGCCTCCATGAGGCGTGCCTGTAAGGCCGCCTTCCCTCCTGAGGTCTCCAGGTCCCTCTCCAGAAGCTCATTTTTAAGCTCAGTGACTTTGAGGTCCTTGATGTTCACTTTGGTTGCCATTTTTTTCAAAATTTACTTCAAAACAAAAATATTTTTAAATTTATTTAATACAAGTTTTGAGTTTTATATATATAGCTGTTTTGAATACGTACTTTAGCAAAATAATAATTTATCTGATTACACTGATTGGTAGGTACTGTCTTTTAATATTTATTTTTAATTCACCAATATTTTTAACATAATAATGTCTGATAGTACATAATTATTTATTTCGTCTCAAGTCTTTCAAACACACAGGTAGGTACTTAATGTACATTCACACACTTGTAAACAAAGGATAGTTATTCAAAAACTTTTTCTCGATGAATCTGGAACGTTCTTTTGTAATATTTTTCAAGATTTTTATTTATTTATTTTATTTTTTTTAATCACACACAATAATAAAAAAACTATGGTCCAATTTGATGACTTTCTCAATGCGGTAAAATAGTCATTATGTTATGTCCAGAATTATGTTCCATATGATGTTCCAGAATTTATAAGCAACTTGCTTTTGCGTCTTTTCTTTTAACAAAAATTTATTTAAACACTTGTTTTCACAAAAGTCAGTTCACACAAAGTTCAATTTGAATAAAGTTCATTTTAACACTATTTAATTTATTTTATTTATTTTTAGACAGAAGATCTTAATTTTTCTTGACAATTCCGCACCTGACGCCAATTGTTACGAAATTAGGGTTCAATTGTCTTCAAATTAAAAATACACAGGTCTTCTTCATTAGTTATTTATTTTACACAGTTACAAAATTTATTTTCACACTACTTTCTCGATTATTCCATTGGTTTCGGTTCACTGATCAGATGGCTTCGATGTGTTTGTTAGTCGCTATGATACTGGCCCGCTCTGCAGGCCATTCGCACCTTTATACTCTTCCGAGCAGTATGATCCAGAACTAAAGTCGCCAGACGGTTCCAGAGTAATTATTACTTCTCGACGCTTCACGTACTACCTAGAGATACAACCAAAATCCTACCTACAAATGTAATACAGTATTCCTATAATTATAACAAATACCTACTTAGCCTAGAGAATTCTACACTTATACATAATTATCGATCTTACCTACCAATACTTTTGAGGATTCTTATAACTATAACTATCCATACTTATTTCAATATTTATATTTACATAACACTATAACTACCCATACTTATTTTAATATTTATATTTACATAACAATATATAATATTATACATCATCGCACCTAAAAACAAAGTTATAAAAAGTTCCGAACTATGAATTTTTTTTCTTTTAAATTTACATTATTTATAACAGTATTGAACATTTTTTGATGGATTTTTTTTCAAACACGGACGCATACGAGTTTCTTTTTTATTTCAAATTATGTTAATTAAAGACATAATTAATCAATTAAGCCAATAAAATTTAAGTGGAAATTCCCAAGCTACGAAATAAAAAATCTCGAAGTTGGAACTTTAAAACAAATATCCGATTATTTTTCGATGTATCTTTTTTCAAACACGGACGCATACAAGTTTCTTTTTTATTTCAAATTATGTTAATTTAAGACATAATCAATCAATTAAGCCAATAAAATTTAAGTGGAAATTCCCAAGCTACGAAATAAAAAATCTCGAAGTTGGAACTTTAAAACCAATATCCGATTTTTTTTTCGATGTATCTTTTTTCAAATACGGACGCGTACAAGTTTCTTTTTTATTTCAAATTATGTTAATTAAAGACATAATTAATCAATTAAGCCAATAAAATTTAAGTGGAAATTCCCAAGCTACGAAATAAAAAATCTCGAAGTTGGAACTTTAAAACAAATATCCGATTATTTTTCGATGTATCTTTTTTCAAACACGGACGCATACAAGTTTCTTTTTTATTTCAAATTATGTTAATTTAAGACATAATCAATCAATTAAGCCAATAAAATTTAAGTGGAAATTCCCAAGCTACGAAATAAAAAATCTCGAAGTTGGAACTTTAAAACCAATATCCGATTTTTTTTTCGATGTATCTTTTTTCAAATACGGACGCGTACAAGTTTCTTTTTTATTTCAAATTATGTTAATTTAAGACATAATCAATCAATTAAGCCAATAAAATTTAAGTGCAAATTCCCAAGCTACGAAATAAAAAATCTCGAAGTTGGAACTTTAAAACAAATATCCGATTATTTTTCGATGTATCTTTTTTCAAACACGGACGCATACAAGTTTCTTTTTTATTTCAAATTATGTTAATTAAAGACATAATTAATCAAAAGAGGCTAGCTTATCAATTGCTTGAAAACTGCAGGTTGAGTTTATGAATAAATAGCTATAGTCGAGATTAGAAAACTTAACCTGTTGGAGGGAAACGGAAGAAGTACCTCCCGCGGACCAACAGACAATATAAATAGGAGAAGGCTTATGTTCATTTGTGATGGGGTTTATATTGTAGGTCCACATGCGGCATGTGTTAGTGCGAAATTATACGTGTCTACTTGTGGGAATGCATTTAATATGAATCTCAAATGATATCTAAATACCTAAATATTTGCAACTTTAGATTTGGAGAAGATTAAATGAAGATAACAACATGTATCTATACCTAACCTATTTATATCTATGTATTATTATAGAAAAACTAAGGTATTTGTAGTAGTATGTAGTTATCATCTATATTTTCGGCTCTCATATATTACTTTTATTTCAGTTAAAAATATTTTTTGTTCATTAAAAAAATATTCCATACATCTTGGGAAACCCGTTTTGTTAGTTCTCATCCCCAGCTGTCAGGCTGGCACCTGTCAGCAGTGTTGCCACCTTAGCCCTTTTGGGGCTAGATCTAGCACTTTTTACTGTAGGTGAACTCGTTGTTTAATGATTTAGCCCGAAAAGGGCTATCTAGCCCTTTTCATTTACTTAAAAATATTGTACGAAAATCTGAAATTTGCGCCATGCTTACATAGTTACATCGCCATAACATCGAACTTTCGCAATTTTCGTCATGTTTTTTTAAATATTTTTTTGTGGCGTCATTATATATTGTTTTTTTTTTTTGGTAGATACCATTTGTTCGATTATGGCAACATATCTATGGCAACTAAATGATTCTAAACGAAAAATTTGTTAATTTTAGTTTGTAAAATAACTAATATTTTTAATTTTTGAACCTAATTTTGAAAAAAATTATTGTGATTCAAACTAAAAAATAAATACATAAGTAATTGAAATCATTAGTCCGGTGTTTTTTTAGCCTTTTTTTACACCAACTCTTTTTGTGCTCCTTTTAGCCCGATCTGGCCCTTTTTAGCTTCTTTAATTGCCCCCATTACTAAAACTAAGGTGGCAACACTGCCTGTCACGCTGGCGTCACAGGCGTCCGGTTTTCCTTGCCTGTGATTGTGACATAACCTTAAAATTCATAATTTTGGAATAGGGATTTTGCATCATTTTCATTATCATTTTACTATCTACCTGTGTTTTTTACATCGTTATAATCAATACGTCGTTCTCTAGAACCTCTTCTTCTCGTCGTCAAAGGAGTCATTATCTTCTAGGCCATGTCTAACAATCATATATTTATGAAGTCGGGGTTTCCAAGAGCCCCCCTTCAGAATGGTATTGGCCGTTTTGTTTGTCAATTACAGAGAATCACTTTTAAGTTTTGCAAATACAATGGCAGCAGCAAAGGGATGAGGTTATTATTATTTTTTTCTTGATGAATTAATGAGGCAAAAAATAAGAACATGTTAATTTGATGGTTTTTATTTTTGTACCGTCTACAGAGACTTCATAGAGCATGACTTGATCAACTTTGCTAGAGAGAAGCCTGGGGTAGTTACGTACTTGAAGCCCCGAAGACACCGCAGTCCCGCCATGGTAGCAGAATATAGTAAGTTACACATTTTATAAATTGCGGAAGCTGAATGAACAAAAAGATAGATTTTGTTGACTAATCTAAATCTAAGCTGCAAAGATATATATTATCACTTGAGATTCATATTAAATGCATTCCCACAAGCAGACATGCATAGTTTCGCGCTTACACATGCCGCATGTGTTTTTTTTTTATATATGGGTATCGCCGTTTAAATTTGTACCATAACTGTTACCGGCAAGATTCAAGAAAACGAAAACATCGTGAATTAAATTAAGGTCTATTCAAAATGACGGACAGGTTCGAAAAATTAGGTTTGTTTACATTTCGATATCTCATTTCTTTTTTCGACGACGAATACAAGATTTTATAGCAGTTCGTAAACACTGTTCAGTAAAAATATAAGAGCACCATTTTGAATGTCATTTTGAATAGACCTTAATTAACGATGTTTTCGTTTTCTTGAATCTTGCCGGTCGACAGTTATGGTACAAATTTAAACGGCGATACCCATATTTGGACGACGCTTTAATAAAAATATGAATACGCACATTTAATAACTACCTAAAATCGTTCGTTTATTGTATTTCAATAAGTTTCCTTGACTTATAGGTTAGTATGAAGCTGACCACTGATACTGTAAAAAATGGTTCACTTTACCAATGTTACCATTGTGTCAGGTAAGGTCGGCAAGAGTTGCAGGGTTTATGTTCATTTGAGATTGGGTTTTATATTGAAGGTGCACATGCAGCATGTTTAAGTACGAACTTAAAATCTTAAATGCAATATATTTTTGTAACTTAAATTATAGATTATCATAGATTTAGATAGATAGGCAATGGTTTTTTGCGTACATTTTTCACCTACGTGAATACACCTTAGTATGGTAACATACGGTAAAGATTGTAAATAATAAACCGCCCGACATTACCTAAACTTGTGCCATTTGAAAAATAATACTGTCAGCAATGATAAAAACATACAATCATTAGAAGAATTAATGGATCTAAGTAAAAAATATACAACTGACAACATATTCGAATACATACCTTAATAATGCCAAGCAAACTTCCACTCAAAACACACACGACAAATTCCCGAGTCTGATGTTAACGTTCTCAGAAGAAAATGAAGGTATCGAATGAGTTTTTTTGTGTTGTCCACACTGCATCAAAGAGTTACCATACGTGAACAAATACTTAGGATTGCAAGATTTTTGTCAGTTCCAATGGAATTGGTAACATACTAAAAGAAAAATTTCGGAGCCAAAAATGGAGACAACCCTTAGCAATCAATATTTTGTGTTTAAATAAGTAAATATTATTGTGGCTAGTACAGAAAATGAAAGATACGTTACTAAGGTATATGCAAAAATACTCAACTTTAAAAACGTTTGACTATTTTGATCGTATCATGCCATCAAAGGGTCAAAAACGGGTTGCGGACATGTAAAATTTGTATGGGAATGGAAAAAAGGCGATTTTGTTTTATTTTTTAATTACAGTGGCGCCTCACACAACGAACGCCTCGCACAGCGAACGCTGCACACAACGAACTTCCTGTTCGTTCATTTCACGATTCATACAACGAACTTCGCTTCACACAACGAAGTCGCCCGAGCTTCCACGACTGCTTCGCCCGAGCTTCCACGATCGCTGCCGATGTATTGCATACTCCCGCGCAGGCACCGCAGGCAGTCGTTAGTCACTGCGCTTAACTTACGCACGTATCGCGGCAATCGTTCTTCATTACGAATTAAATCACGATCTTTACTCCGATACTCTTGTCCGTTATTTCCGGCAGATGTTGGAGAAAAGAGAAAAACAAACGACTTTGGACAGGTTTTTCATGAAACCATTGGCCAAAAAGCAGAAAATGGATGAAGATGTGCAAGATTCGGTAGACTCTACTTAGTCTGTCTTAAAATTAAAAAAGTTATGTTTTTGTTAGATGTATCTAAATAAAAATAATAACAAAAAAATTATCTTTTTTTATGTCATCTTAGCATATTTTATGTTACAGAACGAATTATTTTTTTTAACATGTATTGTTATGGGAAAACGCGTTTCACGTAACGAACTTTTCACATAACAAACTTGCTCCCGGAACGAATTAAGTTCGTTGTGTGAGGCACCACTGTACATCGCCACTTAATGCTTTTTGCAGTTTTTTTTTGTATTTCGATACGCTTTTCATTTACTTTACTGTGATAATTTTAGAATTCAGTAGAGATCACCAGTTTTTATGAAAAAGCTGAAAATCATTAGGGGACACACGCACAAGACAAAAGGTACAAATTTCGACGGCGATACCCATATATTTTGTAGTTTTTTAATTTTTACTTTCTTGCTATAGCTGAAGGCCATAAAAAAAGTTTTGATTTGGTGTGAAAAATTGTTTTCGAGGTTTTCACGGAAATGAGTTGTCCTGGTGCAGGACTTCAAAAACGTCTGTTTGTATGTGTGTGTGTGTATGTGTGTGTGTGTGTGTGTGTATGTATGTGTGTCACTTTCCAAAGTATAAGACCCAGAGATACCAAATTTTGGTTACATCAACTTTTTTGGACACGTATTAAGTATGAATAACATGGCATTATACCAACTTGAAAATTCAAGATGGCTGCGATACAAAAAAAACATAAAATTGTACTTTTCTCAAAAACGGCTCCAAAATTTTTTCTTAAATTTTCAGAGTTGCCACTAATTAGTTTTTAACTTAATAAATTAGTTAAGGCAACACTCTTACTAATCTGTGTCTATGGGTTGCCATATGAAAAAAACAAACAATTGTGATTTTCTCGAAAGTTAAGGAGTCAACAAAAATATAATGTTCTACAATATTATAGACAACATAAATTTGAAAAAATAAACATAAAACACCGTTTACACGACCTGAAATTGTAAATCGAAAATATTACAAAAACCCATTAAAATGCAAGGTATTTAAATTTATTGTAGATTTGATGGAAAGAACAAGTTTATCACTTTAATTCGTAATAATTTTTTTTTTTACTTTTTTGATAATTCAAGATGGCTTCCGAAGAGCTGAAATTTTTAAATGTGATTTTCTCGAAAACGGCCCCAACGATTTTTCTTAAATTTTTTGTGAATCCATTTATAAAATAGATCTATCTAATAAATATAATAATTTCTTCATAATAATCTCGGTTTAGGGAGTTGCCATATAAAATAAAAAAATAATGGAAAAATTCTCGGCAGTTAGAAGGTTAATAAAAATTAATTTTCTACAAATGTAAGTAAATAATGACAACTTATATATTGCCATCATTATTTTTTTCCAAAAAGTGAATCAAAAGTATAGCCACCATACAAAGTGAAAAAATTTCCATACAAAATGTTTTCGTAATTTTCTTGGTAGTCAAAGGGTTAAAATAAGGAAAAAGGCTGTGATTCTTAATATTTTCTAAATACCAATAATAATCAGTCGTTACTTTTCCAAAATATAACTAAAAAGTTTACCCACCATACAAAGTCCTAGTTTGCATACAGAAGGGTTCAATGACCATCTATAATAATCTAGAATCAAAGTTGCAATGAAACATAAACATTCAAAACTCATATCAAATGCATGCCCACAAACAGGCATGTGTAAGTTCGCGCATACGAATGCTGAATGTGTACTCACAAATTAAAACCAAATCTCAAATTCAAATCAAAAAAAGAAATTGAGATCAGACTGAATGAAACAAGAGTGGAGGTCGTGAAAGAAATTTATTATCTGGGAAGCAAGTTTGAGTCAAATGCGAAATTGACGAAATAATTGGAAAAGCGCGCTAGTAGAGGAAGAAGTGTAGTAGGAACGATTGGAAGAATTGCAAGAAATAAGAAACTTACGAAGAATATGAGATCGGCGGCCCACCATGGCATATTGGTTGGTGGAAGTGAGGCTTAATGAATGTGAGCTGAGTAAAGTATGTATGTGGAAATGGCTTACCTAAGAGCAATGGCTGGAAAACACTGAGTGATAGAGTACGTAATGATTGGGTGATGAACGAGTGTGGTATAAAAGAGAATATAAGAATGAAAGTACAAAAAAGTACAATGAGATGGTTCGGACATCTTGAAAGAATGGATGATGAACAACTAATGAAGAAAGTGTACAAAGGAAATGTCAGAGGAAAGCGCGGAAGGGGAAGGCCGAAGAAAAAATGGTTAGACCAAATAGGTGAGATTGCGAAAGAATGGAATCTGCAGAGTGGGAATAAGAGAAGAGTATGTATGAAAAAGGTGAAATTAAATTGAGGAAATTAAAGTGGTTTGTTAGGACAGAAAAAAGTGGAGGCGCATCTGCGGAGGTACCGGCCACCCCTAGTGGAACGGCGGCAGGATACAGTAAATTCCAGTACAGAGGTCAGCTGTACTGTATCAAACATATGTAGGAAGCTTGATTTTCTGGTTCCGGGTTTTGACCGTGGTCCATGTTTTTGCTTGTCTTCTTCTTTTTATTCTTTCTTGAAGACTTTCAGCTTACGTTTCGTCTCCTCTGTGGGCGACTTTTTCAGAGTTCTGCTCGCTACTGAGGTCTGAACGATGGGCGATGTCTTATATACGTAGATTCTAAAAGGGGCGTGGCTTAATTGTTAGGTATAAAACTACCCTCTTTCATAACTTCAATTGTGCTCAACCATGTATTGTTTAGTTTCAAACACTCTTCTTTCCTGTTAAAATTTTTATTTTTATAAATTTCGATGGCTTCTCTATACAGCCGTGCATAATATCCACGAGCCTTAGCAATTATTTTGGTGTCATCAAAGTTTATATCGTGGTTGTCTAACAGGGCGTGCTCCGCAACGGCAGATTTCTCTGTCTGCCCTAGTCTGCAGTTTCTTTTATGCTCCTTAACCCGTGTGTTTATAAATCTTTTTGTGGTGCCTACATACGATAAACCGCAGCTACACGGTATTTGATATACACCAGGTGAGTCCAGGACATCCAGTCTGTCTTTTGCAGAACGTAAGGCGTGTTGTATCTTCATGGTCGGAATGTATATGGTTTTTATATTATTTTTGAGAAGTATTTTTCCAATGCGATCAGTGATACCTCTGAGATATGGGATAAAGACCTTTGTTGCATTAGTGTCATATTTACTTGTTTTGGTAGAGGCATTTCTTCTCCGTGTAAAACGGTTTATCTCTTTATTTGTATAACCATTTCTCACTAGGGCTGTTTTTAGATGTTGTATTTTTGTTTCTAGTGAGGCAGGCTGACAAATTCTAGTTGCTCTGTCCATAAGTGTTTTTATAACACCTCGTTTTTGGGCGGGATGGTGATTTGAAAATTTGTGTAGATATCTGTCAGTGTGTGTGGGCTTTCTATACACTTAGTAATTTAGTATACCTTCGTGTGTGCGTGTGACCAGAACATCCAGAAAAGCTATTGAATTATCACCATTTTCTTTCTCCATTGTAAATTGTATTCTATGGTTGATGCTGTTTAAATGAGTAAGGAAATTGTTTAGTTCCTCCTCTCCGTGGTTCCATATTATGAAGGTATCATCAACATATCGAAACCAACATTTTGGTTTTTTAGGTGCAGTTTCCATTGCTGTCTTTTCAAAAAATTCCATATATAGATTAGCCACGGCAGGACTAAGGCAATTGCCCATAGCTACTCCTGACATCTGTTCATAGAAGTGGGAGTTCCATTGAAAATATGTGGTAGATAAACAGTGTTTGTATAAGTCAATATAGTCATTGCCTATAGTTTTTCTTATGCATTCAAGAGCTTCATCCACTGGAATCATGGTGAATAGGGATATAATGTCAAAGCTCACCAATATATCTGAAGGATTGCACGTTAGGTCTTTTAGTTTGTTGACAAAATGTGTAGAGTCTTTAATATAACTATTGGTCTTTCCTACGTGTGGTTGAAGTAGTGAAGTTAGGTACTTAGACAGTTTGTATGTAGGTGATCCTATGGTAGTGACTATTGGTCTTAGTGGTGTGTTTTCTTTGTGCACTTTTGGAAGGCAATACAGACGGGCCGGTATCGCTTCAGAACTTCTTAAGTCCTTTTTTATTTCAGGAGCAATATGCGGAGATTTCTTAATCAAATCATTTGTTTTCCTCAGTACACTCGATGTAGGGTCCTTCTTTAAAACTTTATATGTAGTGGGATCAAGTAACGCTTTCACTTTATCTTGATAAAGTGAAAGAGCTGTGTCCTTGTACATAACATCTAATCTAATCTAATCTAAGTTGCAAAGATATGTTACATTGGAGATTCATATTACATGCATTCTCACAACCAGACACGTACAAGTTCGCGCTTGCACATGCCTCATGTGAACCTACAACATAAAAAACCAAATCTCAAATGGACATACACCCTGCAACTCTTGCCGTCCTTCCCTGAGACAGGGGTGACATTGGCAAAGTGAACCATTTTTACAGCATGGGTGGTCAGCCGCATACCAACCTATAAGTCAAGGAACACACACACGACAAATTACATTTTATACATCACTAAATAATAATATCCAAATACAAAATATCCATTTACAAATAAAAACAAATTCCAATTTAATAAACCCTAGCCGCCAACATTACAGATCAACCGCCATTTCTTTCTGTCCTTACATACTTCTTTCATTTCCTCCAGAGTCATAATTTTCTTCATACATACAGATCACGATATATTCCGATATATCACGATAACAGATCACGATATATTGACCAATTTGTCACCATCGCAGTGGGAGCTGATGGAACAATGCATTAGACTTCTGAAACCGTTCAAAGAGATAACGAAAATAACCAGTTCTGGTCTGTCTTGCGTCTCTGAAGTGATACCACATGTTGCAATATTGTTGAAATACCTGGAAAAGGAAGAAACTACAGCAAAGACAACAGATTTATTGACAATGAGATTGACACTGAGAACTGAGCTTAAAAAGTGGTTTGACTTTGAAGATACCGACAAGTACTTGGTCGCCACTTTTCTTGACCCGAGGTTCAAATCTTGTTTCTTGGGAACTGTTCAGACAGAGAGAGCAAGACAAAAAAATATTTTGGATAATTTCAAGCAAGTTTGTGATGAGTCTAGTAGTTGCGAAAGCGATGATGATTTTGCGCCACCTAGTAAGAGACGTAACACTGATCAGAATGCAAGTGCAACTACGCTAGAAGAAATCTATGGCAATTTCTGGGAATGCCTCAATGAAGTTGCTACAGCCAATATGGCAACTGAGGGGATGGAAAAAAGTGATATCGCTGGCGAGATTGACTTTTATTTGAAATGCGCTCGTATCGATCGTAGGGCAGTGGGCAGACCCTTACAAGTGGTGGTCTGCAAACGCCAAACAGTATCCCAAGCTAACAAAATTTGTTAAAATGTATATGTCGTCACCTTGCAGTAGTGTGTACAGTGAGAGACTATTTTCAGAGGCAGGTCTTGTGTATGAAGAAAAACGGAATCGGCTTTTACCAGCTAACGCAGAGGAACTGCTATTTATTCATCACAATCTGCCTCTAATTCATTTTAAATATTAAAACTACTTAACTAACTTTCCAAATAAATGCTTTTTGACTGAAATTGCGTTTTTATTTTAATAATTTTTGGTATTAGGTATTCGGCTGAATACTGGTCACTATTAGACCGAATACCGAATAAAGTGGCCGAATAGGCCGAATACCGAATAGTTGCCGAATATTCGTTGCATCTCTAGTCAAAACCACTAAATAGGCGATCACACAAATACATCAAGATTATTGGCCATAATCTTACAATTTTCACCTAAGAGTGAATTGACCGGTTCACTCTAGTTGAACTGTGAAGAAGGATTGTTCCTTTTTCGAAGGGAGTTTTTCCATGGGTCAGGTGCATTTCAGTGGGATCTGACCATGGATCTCTTTATTTCTTCCGGATTTAAGTGCGGAAGTCAGATTCATTTCAAGGTACACACCGTGGTGGAATAAAATTGATCTATTATCGATATATTATATTGTCATTGAAACTGCATAAGCTGGTAGATGATTCTAGCTTTACATACGTCATACAGTGGGTTAATTTATGCAAGAAAGTCGAGTGCAGATTCTGTGCAATTTATTTACTGTTTAATTGTTTAGAGTTTATTTGTTTTATCCTTTATTATAATGTCCTACTTGGTCGTCAATCGCTTGGACTTTCAAATTTTAAACATTCAAAATGTCTCCTCGCGAGAATCGAACCAGGGTCTCCCCGGCCGATGAGGCGCGAGAACCGGTTGCGTAGCCAATTACGCTACGCCGCCTGCTCGAGAAAGCTAGAAAATAACATGTATATAAAGGATGCAAATCTCATATTATGTTACATATTTAAAGTATAATAATATAGAGGCGCTATCCCATTTTCAAACAAATACTTTTTACATACCAGACTATGTACATAAATTATAACATAGAGGCGCTATCCCATTTTCAAACAAATATTTTTTACATACCAGACTATTTACATAAATTATAACATAGAGGCGCTAAACATTAACTCAATTAATAACAAATATAATTTTTGACAAAAAAAAACTGATGAATACACGTTCATGAAATTTAACGCATGTGAACTTACAACATAAGAATCTGAAATAAGTTGCAAAGATATAGTAGGTACATTTAGGATTCTTATTACACGCATTCCCACAAGCAGACACGTGTACAGTCGCGCTTACACATGCTGTATGTGCACTAAAAACCAACCTCACACAAACATAGTATTTCCGATTTCCGATATATTTTTAAATCGATATTTTCAAACACTGTCGATGTATACATTATGTAAATCTATAACCATTTACATTGCACGATATTGTGAAAAATTAATAGTGCTATGTGTTGGAAAAGCCGTATCGTATGTTCTGATGCTAATCTAATCTAATCTAATCTAAGCTGCAAAGATATATATCATTTAAGATTTATACTAAATGCATTCCCACAAGCAGATATGTATAATTTCGCGCTAACACATGCCGCATGTGGACCTATAATATAAAAACCCAATCTCAAATGAACATAAGCCTTGCAACTCTTGCCGTCCTTCCCTGAAACAGGGGTGACATTGGCAAAGTGAACCAATTTTTATATTATGGGTGGTCAGCCGCATAACAACCTATAAGTCAAGCGAGCGCGGGAAAAACGTTTTGAATATGTAAGACAATTTTCTCACCCCTTTGGAAAGGCGGCGTGGCCTAGCGGTAACGTCTGCGTCTTGGATGCAGAAGGACCCGGGTTCGGGCCTGGGGATGACATGTTTGTTTTGGTTTTTTCTTTGTCCCTTTTTTTTAATAAATTTGAAAGGAATGCAATTCATCAATCTATTTTGCGTCCTCTAATAAATATTTAAAAATCCGAGCGGGGACGCAAACCAGTTTTTAGAAATACAGATCATGGCAGAAAAAGATTTTATACATAATTTTTCAACAAAATTGTCAGTAAGTACTTTTTCTCATTAAATATTTTCAAATACGAATAAGCTTTTAAAGAGATTTAGAGATATACCTAATACCTATATAATCTATTATCTATGTTGCACAATACATTACATTTGATATTCATATTAAATGCAGTCCCACAAGTAGACAGGTATAAGTTTGCGTGTACACATGCCCCATGATGACTTTTTTTAAGGAATCCTGTGCGGGAGGCTCCCCAATTCTTAAAAGTCTTGGTAGTCTATGTCACCCTGGAAGGGTGCCGCAGAGGTGTTGCTTGAGTTCTTGGTTCTGTCGTAAGGCGCTGCATGGAAGTGGTGATTGATGTTGGTTTTGAATAAAACCGGATTAAATTGGGAAGGGAACACAGATACTGGTAGACCATTCCATAAACGGGCAGTTTGGCAAAGGAATGAGTCATGAAACCGCCAAGTTCTTACTTAGAACATAATATCAAATTAAAGCCCTGCAACTCTTGCCAAACTTCCCTCAAAAATAGGTGAAATTTGCAAAGTGAACCATTTTTTACAGTATGGGTGGTCAGCCGCATACTAACCTATAAGTCAAGGAATTATTTAGTTTAGGTCTATATAATTTAAGTTGCAAAGATATATTACATTTGAGAATCATATTAAATGCATTCCCACAAGCAGACCCGTTCCTATAAGTTCACGCCTGCAAATGCTAGATGTGGACTAACAACATAGAAACCTAATCTTTAATGATCATAAGACCTGCAACTCTTGCCGACCTTCCCTGACAAAGGGGTGAAATTTGCAAAGTGAATCATTGTTAACAGGGGGGTCAGCCTCATGCCAACATATAATTCAACGAAAATTGTATTGTTTAATTCTATATAATCTAAGTTGCAAAGGTATTGTACATTTGAGATTCATATTAAATGCATTCCCACAAGCATACAATCTTAAGTTCGCGCTTAAACACGCTGCATGCGGACTTACAATATAGAACACCAATTTCATATGAACATAAGCCTTGCAACTCTTGCCGACCTTCCTGAAACAGGGGCTAAATTTGCAAATAAAACCATTTTTTCAGTATGGATGGTCAGCCTCATACCAACCAATAAATCAAGGAAATTATTTATAAAATGTAATTTGTCGTGTATGTTCCTTGACTTATAGATTGGTATGCGGCTGACCACCTATGCTTAAAAATGGTTCACTTTGCCCATGTCACCCCTGTTTCAGGGAAGGACGGCAAGAGTTGCAGGGTGTATGTCCATTTGAGATTCGGTTTTTATATTGTAGGTTCACTTGAGGCATGTGCAAGCGCGAATTTGTACATGTCTGGTTGTGGGAATGCATGTAATGTGAATCTCCAATGTAACATATCTTTGAAACTTAGATTAGTTGAAGTAGATTAGATTCCCACAAGCAGAAACGTAGAAGTTTGCGCTTACACATGCTACATGTGCACTAAAAACATAGAAACCCAATCTCAAATGAACATAAGCCCTGCAACTCTTGCCGACTTTCCTGAAATGGGTGAAATTTGCCAGGTGAACCATTTTTTTACAGTATGGGTGGTCAGCCTCATGACAACCTTGAAATCAAGGAAATTATTTTGTTTATTTCTATAAAATCTATAATCCAAGTTGCAAAAATACTTTATATTTGAGATTCATATTAAATGCATTTCCACAAGCAAACCCGTACCTATAAGTTCACGCCTGCAAATGCTACATGTGGACTAACAACATAGAAACCCAATCTTTAATGAACATAAGACCTGCAACTCTTGGCAACCTTCCCTGACACAGGGGTGAAACTTGCAAAGTGAATCATTGTTTACAGGGTGGTCAGCCTCATGCCAACATATGATTCAACGCAAATTGTATTGTTTAATTCTATATAATCTAAGTTGCAAAGGTATTGTACATTTAAGATTCATGTTACATGCATTCCTACAAGCAAGCACGATCGTGCTTACACTTGCTGCATGTGCACAAAAAACAAACCTCACACGAACCGCCCTACGCCCTTCCCGGAAGCCAGGGTGGCATAGGCAAAAGTGAACTAGATGTATACAGCATGGGGTTTAGTTTCATACCAATCTATCAGATTTCCGATATATTTTTAATGGTATTCATATATCGATGTGCCTACACCTATATCGAATCGATATTTTCTAACAGTGTCGATTTACTTATTCTGATAAAATCTATAACCATTTACGGTGCATGATAATCCTGATGAATGACAGATCATAGGGTGGCCAAATGAGAATATAGAAAGATTGATATTAAATCAAGATTTGCATAGACTATTGTTGTATCTATTACATTAATGTACAACCGTTTACAGTGCGGGATAATCCCTGTCTTTTAATTTTTGAATGGTGGTCTTCCATATATTTTATTTTATCAAAGCCTACAAAATTAAAATTTTCTTTTACAAAAACTGCATATTTTTACATGTTTTTTAATATTACGAATTTTAACGTGAGTAAACTATGCGCAATATACACATTCACCAAACATTAAGGGGTTGGGCTGCGTAGCAGCCAGGGGCGTAGCCCCTAGTATATTTGAATGTATTAACTGCTTGTATTCCTTGACTGATAGGTTGGTATGCGGCTGACCACCCATACTGTAAAAAATGGTTCACTTTGCCAATGTCACCCCCAGTGACGGCTCCAGGTAAGGTGCATCGCTGCATTGCACCCCCAGTAATAATGCCACGATCCAATACTTACAAATTTGTTCTGCATAAAATTCCGTTTGTGTCAAGTCCTATTATACATTCATAATGATTTTACATATTATACAGCTCCGCGAACATGAAAATACTCCAAGTTGGTAGGTTTTCAAATATAGATATTATATCGCAGTGCATTTTGTGGCAATGCCCAAAATCTTTGTATGAAGCCCTATACATTTCTTTAAAAAACAGCTCAAACGGTGAATTTTGAGAGCACTGTACATTTTTAAACGGAGGCCCGTGCATCGCCAAAATTCCTCGCTCTCCGCATAATAAAATACCCAAAATAAAATCAACAAAACATGGATTGGTTTTTGTATGAAATTAACTCTTATGATCAGATCTAAATAAGCCTTTGTCTGAATGACTTCAGTATTCGTCATTTATAAATACAATAAAGCTTACCTCAGCACAAATGGTCCCAAACCTGTTTTTAAACAGGGACCTCTTCGGTATGTTTTTCGACCAAGAACCACTTTTTAAGTTTCTTTGATTGAGGACCATTTTGAGGGCTTTGTTGCGATCGTAAGGTTCAAGAATAGTAAGCCGAGTTAATTTGAACTTTTCATTTTTCTTTAAAGTTTTTTTTATACATTATTAATTTGAACCACTAAATTATAAATTATACAAAGAAATGTTTTTGAGCTAAGAAGTCGTAAAAATTAAAAACTTTCACAAAAAAAAATGTCAGCCGGTTGGGCTTGTTTACCATAGAAAGTGAAACAAAAATTTGTTATTGATCGTAAAGAACCCTTGTCACACAGGCCAGAGGCCTATATAATCATCCTGCCGAGAAAAATAAAATATTTGGTTATGTCCATGTATATATTATTATTTATGTATATATCTATATATATAATACCCTTCGCCGTCGTTATTCGTGCCGTCGTTATTCGCTTACAATTTCAATTTTCAAAATTAATGCCATCACAGCAGATGAAAAACATTCCTGATCGATGGCAAATTAATTTTTGTATATATGCTGCAAAGCTGCGAGCTTTCGCGTTTGTGTTTACAACTCACTGAAAACTTCTTTCAAATAAATCTGTTTGTTCATACTGAAAATGTATAGAACTATATTGACATCTAGCGGCAAAGCGTGAAAGTTTTTTTACATTTTCTTTTACTTCAGCAAATTAAAAAAAAAAAAACACGAAATAAAGATGGATTTCAATCTGTAATCTAAGTTGCAAACATATATAACATTTGAGATTCATATTACATGCATTCTTACAAGCAGACATGTGTAAGTTCGCGCTTACATATGCTGCATGTGTATTTACAACATAACAACCCATTCCAAATGAACATAAGCCCTGCAACTATTGCCAACCTTCCCTGAAACAAAGGTGAAATTTGCAAAGTAAACCATTTTTTTAAGTATGGGTGGTCAGCCTCATACCAACCTATAAGTCAACGAAATTATTTTGTGTATTTCTTTACATAATCTAAGTTGCAGAGATACATACCATTTGAGATTCATATTAAATGCATTCCCACAAGCAGACAGGTATAAGTTCGCGCCCACAAATGCCCCATGTGGACTTACAAAATAAAAAAACTAATTTTATTGATTGTAGAGGCATTAACTTTGTAATCGTTCATCATTAATGATAAAAGAAAAACAGCTTTGTTTTCGATTACGTGAGTATTTATTTTTATACCACAACCTTTCTTATAGGTTGGTTCCTTGACTTATAGGTTGGTATGCGGCTGACCACCCATGCTGTAAAAATGGTTCACTTTGCCAGTGTCACCCCTGTCTCAGGGAAGGACGGCAAGAGTTGCAGGGTGTATGTCCATTTGAGATTTGGTTTTTATGTTGTAGGTTCACATGAGGCATGTGCAAGCGCGAACTTGTACGTGTCTGGTTGTGAGAATGCATGTAATGTGAATCTCCAATGTAACATATCCTTGCACCTTAGATTAGATTAGATTAGAACCGGTTTCGCAAACATCCGTTTGCATCGTCAGGTGGATCAATTAATACTGCACAGTGACAGAACAGCACTTTAACCAAAAATCACAGTGACATAACACAAGTACACTAGCAGACTCGTAAAAGTTCACGCTTACACATGCTGCATGTGGACTTACAACATAAACACCCAACTCAAATGAACATATTAAGTGCAACTCTTTTTGCACTTATGTTCATTTGAGTCAAAAATTTTAGTATTTGCATACACTATCGATGTATTAATTGATCCACCTGACGATGCAAACGGATGTTTGCGAAACCGGTTGTGGTATAAAAATAAATACTCACGTAATCGAAAACAAAGCTGTTTTTCTTTTATCATTAAAAAAACTAATCTCAAATGAAGATAAGCCCTGCAACTCTTGCCGACTTTTCCTCAAACAGAGATAAAATTTGCATGGTGAACCATTGCTTACAGTATGGGTGGTCAGCCACATACCTTTTAGTCAAGGAAATTATTTTGTTTAGTTCTATAATCTAAGTTGCAAAGATACATACCATTTGAGATTCATATTAAATGCATTCCCTCAAGCACACACTTATAAGTTCGCGCTTACACATGCTGCATGTGTCCTTACAACATAAAAACACAATCTCTAATGAACATAAGCTCTGCAACTCTTGCCCATCTTCCCTCAAACGGGGGTGACGTTGGCAAAGTGAACCATTTTTACAGTATGGGTGGTCAGCCTCATTCCAACCTATAAGACAAGGAAATTATTTTGATTTCTATTCTTTATAATCTGTAATCTAAGTTGCAAAGCTATATTACATAGTTATATAACAGTGACAAAACGATACATGACCAAATAACAAAGTAACAAAACAGCACAGTGACAAAAAAGCACGGGGACAAAACAAACAGTGAAAAAACAGGAAGGTGACAAAAGAGCACAGTGACATAACAGCACAGTGACAAAACAGCACGGTGATAAAACAGCACAGTGATCTAACAGCACAGTGACAAAACGGCACATTGACAAAATAGCACGGTGACAAAACAGCACAGTGACATAACAGCACAGTGACACAACAACACGGTGACAAAACAGCACAGTGATATAACAGCACAGTGACAAAACGGCACATTGATAGAAAAGCACGGTGACAAAACAGCACAGTGACATAACAGCACAGTGACAAAACAGCACAGTGACAAAAAATGACGGTGGCAAAACAACATAGTGACAAATCTGTACAGTGACCAAACTACACGGTGACATAACACCACAGTAACAAAACAGCACAGTGACAAAGCAGCACGTTGACAAAACAGCATAGTGACAAAACAACACGGAGACAAAAAAGCACAGTGAAAGAACAGCACAGTGACACAAAAACACGGTGACAAAACAACACGGTAACAAAACAGCACAGTGACAAAACAGCACAGTGACAAATCAGCACAGTGTCAAAACAGCACAGTGACAGAACAGCACTTTAACCAAAAATCACAGTGACATAACACAAGTACACTAGCAGACTCGTAAAAGTTCACGCTTACACATGCTGCATGTGGACTTACAACATAAACACCCAACTCAAATGAACAAAAGTGCAACTCTTTTTGCACTTATGTTCATTTGAGTCAAAAATTTTAGTTTTTGCATACACTATCGATGTATTTATTATATTAAGGTATATAACCGTTTACAGTGCGGGATATTACCAGTATTTTTTTGTAATGGCGGATTTTCATAAATTTATTTTATCAAAGCCTAACAAATCTAAGTAAATGTTCTTTTACAAAAACTGCGTGTTTTTATTTTACACGTTTTTTTAATACTACGAAGTTTAACTCGAGAAAACTATGTGCAATATAAACATTTCACAAATATTAAGGGGTTGGGCTGCGTAGCAGCCAGGGGCAACGCCCCTAGTTATTATTTATTGATTTAAAAAATGTAATTTGTCATGCATGTTCCTTGACTTATAGGTTGGTATGCGGCTGACCACCCATACTGTAAAAAATGGTTCACTTTGCCCCCTGTCACCCCTGTTTCAGGGAAGGATGGCAAGAGTTGCAGGGCTTATGTTCATTTAAGATTGGGTTTTTATATTGTAGGTCCACATGCGGCATGTGTTAGCGCGAAATTATACATGTCTGCTTGTGGGAATGCATCTATATTAATAAAACAAAGTAGTGTTAGTTACACTATCCATAACTCAAGAACGGCTGAACTGATTTGTCTGAAAGTTGATGAGGAGGTAGCTTAAAACCAGGAAAAGGACATAGGGTACTTTTTATATCATTTTATACTTTTTTTAATACTTGACAGAAAACGTGGTAGGTATAAATAAAAAAAAACGCAACTGAAAGCAATCCGTAAAAAACAGTCTAGCCGTTCTTTTTTTAAAAAAAAAACAAAATGCAACTGACAGCTAAACATTATGGAGTCTGTGAATAATTGAAGTTGACCGATTTGTTTCAAGTTTCTATGAATCTAATGTGCCCAAAAAATATTAAGAAAGCCATGCCACCACCAAGGGGATCAAATCTTTCCCGACGAATCTGTAATGCATTTAGGATTCGAAACATTGCGAGTGAAAGGAGTGAAAAAGAACAAGAAATTGCGCGTAAAGAGCGCCGCGTTGGTATGTGAACTGCAATGAAGCGATTTGGGAAACAATTGGATGGATGTCAAGAGATGAATGCAGCAATGAAAAGAGAAATTCTTCAAGATCTACAGCAACTACTTCATGAACATCATGCGTTGGTCAGGCTGTTTAAGAGTGCTTTGGAACGCATGCCAAATCTAATCTAATCTAATCTTATCAAAGTTGCAAAGATATGTTACATTGGAGATTCACATTACATGCATTGTCACAACCAGACATGTACAAGTTTGCGCTTGCATATGCCTCATGTGAGTCTACAACACAAAAACCAAATCTCAAATGGACATGCACCCTGCAACTCTTGCCGTCCTTCCCTGTAACAGGGGTGACATTGGCAAAGTGAATAATTTTTACAGCATGGGTGGACAGCCGCATACCAACCTATAAGTCAAGGAACATACACGACAAATTACATTTTTTAAATCAATAAATAATAATATATAAGGACATCAAAAACTAAAACATAAAACAAATTTCACTTTCATAAACCCTAGCCGCCAACATTACAGATCAACTGCCATCGTGCGTTCTACTGATGCTCTTGGTCGTATATATACAGTTCATCCAAATAATGATGAATGTTTCTATTTGCGGTTGTTGCTGGTAAATGTGGGTGGGCCAACGTCGTTTGATTCACTTCGGCCTGTTAATGCTACCGTATTCCCAACATATCGTGCTGCATGTGCATACCCATTGGGAGACGACAATCGTTGAAGCAATTATCTCTGCATCTCCAAGTCAGATACGCACATTATTTGCTATCATCATTTCGACATGGTTTCCATCGAACCCATCTAACCTGTGTTACAAAGACAAGGATAATATGTCGGAAGACATTTTACATCAAATTCGTGTCAGTTCAAGAAATCCCGACCTTCAAATGAATGAGGAGATACATAATCAAGCTTTGATCTTGACCCAAGACATGTGTTACCTCATGTGCGGTAATTTATTAGTCAAATTAGGAATAAAAGTGCTAAATCGTGAAATAAATGACGCATCTAATCGAAAATTTGACCGGGAAAGAGAATATGATCACCAGGAATTATATTTAATAGTTCAAACAAATGTACCCCTGTCAAATCAACAACAAAAGGAAGTTTATTATACATTAACTAGCTGTCCCGGCAGATTTTATCCTGCCTTTATTTTTATAAATGAGATACAGTAGTTTTGTGAATTTGTAAATTTGGGAACGGCTGTTCTTCAGAAAATGGAAACGATGAGAGAAGGAATCTTATCTTGAAGATTGTAACTATACATTATATCAAATGAAATTGTGCTCATTTAAAGATATTCAAGTACTATGGATTGCAGTTATGAGAGATGTTGTAGCCTTTTTCAAATTTGTGGAGGTTTATATGAAAGTTTTGTATATTTTGTCATTTTCACACTGTAATTGGTATTTCAAGCATAATTTCATTGCTTCTAAATCTAAATCTAAGCTGCAAAGATATGTATCATTTGAGATTCATATTAAATGCATTCCCACAAGCAGACATGCATAATTTCGCGCTTACACATGCTGCATGTGGACCTACAATATAAAAACCTCAATCTCAAATGAACATAAACCCTGCAACTCTTGCCGACCTTCCCTGAAGCAGGGGTGACATTGGCAAAGTGAACCATTTTTTACAGTATGGGTGGTCAGCCGCATACCAACCTATCAGTCAAGGAGTACAAGCAATTAATACAATAAAGTATATAAAACAAATAAATTCTAAGCAATTAAACAGTAAAAAATTAAAAAACTACAACACATATTTTTTAAATTTAAAAGCCTCAGCTTTAACCGCCAGCATTACAGATCAACCGCCATTTCTTTCGATCCTTGCATACTTCTTTCATTTCATCCAGAGCCATAACCTTTTTCATACAAGCTCTCCTTTTATTATGACTCTGGATATCCCATTCATTCGCTATTTCGAAAATTTGGTCCATCCATACCTTTCTCGGTCTTCCTCTTCCACGACATCCATCAATTCTCGCAGCATATACTTTCTTCGTCAGTCTTTCCTCATTCATTCTCTCCAAATGTCCAAACCATCTTAGCCTACTTCTTTTAATCTTTACTTTCGAACTTTCTCTCACACCACATTCCTCTCTAACAAAATCATTCCTTACCCTATCACTCCGTCTTTTCCCAATCATACTTCTTAAGTAGTCCATTTCTACTGTATGGACTTTACTAATCTCACTTTCACTCACCGTCCAGGCTTCACTTCCATATATCAGAGTGGGCACTAGTATACCACCGTGCACCGCCAGTCGAACATATTTTGAAAGATTCTGGTTCTTGGCGATGCTAGCGGTAGCACCCAGTACGCACCTGCCTTTCATTATTCTTCTTTCAAATTCACCGATCATTCTTCCATCTTTTTCAAACTTACTTCCCAGGTATACAAACTCATTTACGACATCAACATTCATTCCATTAATTTTAAATTCATATTTTCATCTCTTTCAAAAATCAATACTTTCGTCTTACTTGAATTCAACTTCAAATGGTTACCTAACAAAGCTTCATTCAATCTAGAAAGCATTGTTTGCAATTCTACTGCAGAATCAGATACAAGAACTGCATCATCTGCATACAGTAGAACACTCACTTTGCTCTCTCCTATCATCAATCCACAATCATTAAGTCTAGCATCTCTGACACACTTGTCCATGACTATGCTCAATAGCCAAGGACTCATCACACATCCTTGCCTCACACCCTTATAAACTTCAAACCACTCACTATACTCACCATCAATACGGACACATGCCTTACTATTTTCATAGTTTGCATGCACCGCACCTAGGAGAGCCCCATTCACTCCGTATGCTTTCAAAACATTCCATGACATACCTCTGTCTACTGAGTCAAAAGCCTTTTCCAGATCTACAAAGGCCGCGAACAGCTTCCGCCTCACCGACAATTGTTTTTCAACAAGTTGTCGTAGAGTAAAAATCTGATCAACACAGCCTCTACCGGCCATAAAGCCGGACGGTATATCGGAAATCCTTTCACTAGTAGTCAGAATCACATTTTTTATAATCACCTTACAGAAGACTTTTCCTGGTATACTAAGTAGACTGATTGGTCTGAAGTTCTGACAGTCTTTTTTGTCCCCTTTACCTTTGTAAATGGGAACAATGACTGCCTTCCTCCAATCCATCGGTACTACTCCTGCATTCACACAAAGCTTACATAATTCGTACATCCAATCTATCAAACATTCACCTCCTGCTTTCAACATTTCACCATTTATACCATCAAACCCAGCAGACTTCCCATTCTTCAGACGTGAAATAGACACTTTCATTTCTTCTTTCAAAATATTCAATTCATTTTCTTCATCTATCTGTTCATAAATTCTTCTTTCACCCTGACCAAAAATTTCTTGAAAATAGTTCTTCCATCTCTTGCATACTTCTTCATTCTCCCATACCATCTCACCGGCAGCACTTTTGACTCCTGGAGTGGTCAATGCAGAAGATTTATTTCTATCCGCATTGATCTACCTCCAAAATTCCTTCTTACTGTCGGTGTAACTTCTGTTAATCCTTTCATCAATCTTTCTTTGTTCATTCATCTTGCTTTCATAAATTATAGTCTTCGCTATTCTCTTAGCTATCTTATATTCGTCTTCTAGCTTTCTATCATTTCTATCATTCAGCCAATTTTTATAACACTTTTTCTTTACTTTCACAGCTTCTTTCACTATCATTCCCCCAGGCATCTCCTTTCAATCTTCCACCTTTCGTTACCCCACATACTTTTTTAGCGCATTCAGTCATTCCTTCTTTCAGATCTTTCCACATACTTTCAATATCTTTTCCACACACGTTCTTCTCAAGTTCATTCACACTTAAAATTTTGTGGAGCTCTGATACATACTTCTCGTTCACATTTTCTTCATTCAGCCTTTCTACTTTTATTCTAGGCATTCTTACTTGCTTCTTACGTTTCTTCTTTCTTACTTCACCAAGCATTATTTTAGCACATAAGAGATAGTGGTCACTGCCTATTTCAGGCCCGCGGTAGACACGGCTATCTCTTACGGCTCCTCTCAATCTTTCATCCACACAGATGTAGTCAATGATTGTGCGACTTCCCACAATCTGCCTTGTGTACAGATGCACATCCTTATGCCGAAACCAAGTATTCGATGCAAAAAGACTGTGCTCCGCACACAAAGCAATCAGATGTCGCCCATTATCGTTGACTACACCTCGTCCACTAGGACCAATAATTTTCAAACATTCATCTCTTTGCATACCTATCCATCCATTCATATCACCCAAAATTATAATGTTTTCATTCTTCTTCCTTTCATGTACAATTGCATTCAATTCATTCCAAAAACTCATTCTCACCTCCATACACTCTGAATCCACAGAAGCATAACAAGTCACCAAGAAAAGTCTCAAGTTTTTAATTTTAAATTTTAAAGTTAAAATTCTGGGAGAAACTCTTTGGTATCCTGTTATGCATCCTTTCACACACTCACTCACAATTACACCTACACCCTGCCTATCATTCCCATCTTCCACACCTGACCAAATATACAATTCACCATTCGCTAATACTTTCTCACCATTCCCTTTCATTTTTGTTTCAGTCACACCCATCACTTTTATTCGCTTCTCTTTCATTACATTCATAATTTCTTTCTCCTTGCAATCATTCATCTTCCTTACATTCCATATCCCAAAAACCCATTCATTCTGTCGATGAAAATTAATGGCGGCCGCTCCATAATGCGGCAATCTAAAAATTCTATCATTTTCGGCAGACATAAACAGAAAAAACAATACTTAAATACATTTTACAAATAGATATGAAATGAACAATATATTAACTAAAAACTATGACTATTTAAAAATAAAAATATTTAAAATATAAATTAATTTTTCTTTTATAATAGGGTAATTGCAATGGTGAGCAATATGGTTGAAAACGATATTTTTGTGTAGATTATAAGTCAAGGATCTCAACTATATTTTTTTTAAGTGGTAAAATTGGGCTTTTCATTTTTAATTTTGTAAAATAAAATGCCGACAAATCGAGTCCAATTCAAACGCGACGCTATTGGCTGGAGCTCGTGTGACGTCATTGGATCCAAGTGGCGTGAGTGACGTGTGTTTGTAGTATTAGAAAGCCGGCTGTCAGTGTGAAAATACGTGCTATTATCAAGCTTCCGAGATCCGACAAACATAATATAAACTCACAACAAACCTTGAAAAATGTCTTCGAAGTATCATAAATATTGTGTAGTTCCGATGTGTACAAATACGTCACGTGCAACACCGGATAAAAAGTTTTTGCGGATGCCCCGCGATCCAGCTATCCACAAAAAATGGTGTCTTGTGATGAAGCGAGACGAACTTCTGTCTTCCAAATCTACCCGCTTCATTTGCGAAGACCATTTTAATGTAAGTTATAGTATTTTGTTGTTATTTAATTGCATACCTATGTATAAAATATGTTATTTCTACATGCCTTCGTAAATAAATCACGTGGCTCAAGAAATGGCATGTGAAAACGCTGTCAAACGTGTCAAAATTAAAATCGATTTGTTTTTAACAAATTGATTAGAAACTCATAGTTTTTTTTGTCAGTAATGATCAAAAACATCCTCAAATATTGTTTGATTCCGTAATTTATAAAAAAACAAGTGTTAACATAGCAAAGTTTTTGTACTTGTTTCTTTAGGAAGGCAGCAATGGACTGGAATGTAAATATAATATTTTCTCATCGGCCAAAGGTCACAGGTCTATGGGACTGGACCCCTTAGCAACCTATAATAAAATATAAGCTTGCCTTTGCCCTGACAACCCGGCTGTGTGACATCACAACTTTTTTATCCTAGAAGTTTGTGTGCATACTTAATAATAATATATTGTCATGTACTAATGTGTCTAACCTACCTTTTTACTTTTTGTTGTAGTAGTTGTGTGAACTACATGCTCTCATATTATGTTATTTATATTTTTACAGCTCCAGGACGACTTGGAAAACTTTATGATGGGCAGATTGATGGGAAGCAATATGCGCCTGAAGAAAGGAGTTTTGCCGCACAAATTTGAGTGCCAAAAAGCTAAAAAGACTGTGGATAGGAAAACCGGCGAGATTAGAAAAAGAAAAATGCTAGTGATGGAACTTTTAAGAGAAGCAAGTCTGAACGCTACAAACTCTGAAGCATCCACATCAGTTGATGTGGATGCTTCCGCATCCGTTGATGTGGATGCATTCACATCAACTGATGTGGATGCTGTGGAGCAGTCAACGCATCTGACTTCTGCTCCATTGGATAAAGCAGTGCAGGTGAATATGGTACCCACCTACAGGAGCAAAGCAACCAACACCTTGAATGTGAGACCCCCGACCACTCACAGTAGCTGCTCACCGATCAAGGTGAAACCTGTGGAATCTCCTCTGGAAAAATTGAATGTGGAAGCTGTCTATTCATCTTCCAGTTCAGACCCTGAAGATAGTGATTCTGATCTTTTTGTTGACTATGGTAGTGGCTCGGATTTTGAAGACAACAATATGGAAATGGACGCGCTTAACGTTGAGATGAAAAGAGGTTATATTTTGCTTGTGCAACGTCAACCTCAACTGTATTTAGGCATTCCAAAAGAAATGTACCATGTATTGGCTATTCTGCAAGATACAGTTTGTGCACCTATTATAGATATAATGATTTGCCTAAAGAAAATTAGGTTGAATTTTTCATATAAAGTAATAGGTGCACATTTTGGAATGTCAGATTCCTCTATATGTCGCATTTTTAAGAAAACGATTCCCATTTTATCAGGGGTACTCAAAGAGTTGATTATATGGCCATCTGCAAAACTCATAAGGTTGGAATTGCCCATTGCATTTCGAGCTCGATATAGGAATGTCCGTTCCATTATTGATTGTCTTGAAATTCAAATTGAGAAACCAGGCAACTCGCTGCACCAATCATTAACGTGGTCTGAATACAAGGCCTGTAATACGGTAAAATATCTAATTTCTTGCACTCCAGATGGTCTCATTAATTTCTTATCATGTGGGTATGGAGGCCGAGCAACCGACTCTACTATTGCTCAGGACTGTGGCTATTTCGACAACATCGCCACAGGAACATGGGTGATGGCAGATCGGGGGTTTAAGAATATTTCCCATGTTTTAGAGGAAAAGGGTGCTCACCTTGTTCGCCCTCCAAGCGTGCTGCAGAAAAGTACCCTTAGCCAAAACGAAGTTAAGGAAGCAAAGCGAATTGCCGCTTTACGTATTCACGTAGAGCGTGTGATAAGCAGAGTGAGAGAATTTCATATGCTCACTATGCATTCAACTATCGACCACAACCTCGTGAATCGCTTGGATGAAATTATTGTGATTGCTTGTGGTCTGATCAACTTACAAAAATCATTGATCAAAGTTTAGAAGGGTTAGCCACCCTTAGACATTACTTTTAAAATTCAATTTTTATTTTCAGTACTTATATTTAACCTTTATGCTTTTGAGCTTATGACTGATATTACTTTTTAAATCTCAAGTGTTTTTATTTACCTTGGTCGCTTTTATCTATTTTACACCATTCAACTCTTCATTTCACTTGTATGACTGAGATTATTTTTTAAATCTCATGTGTTTTTATTTAACTTGGTGGCTTTTATCAAATTTTTACTATTCAACTCTTCATTTCACTTGTATGACTGAGATTATTTTTGAAATCTCATGTGTTTTTATTTAACTTGGTGGCTTTTATAAAATTTTTACTATTCAACTCTTCATTTCACTTGTATGACTGAGATTATTTTTGAAATCTCATGTGTTTTTATTTAACTTGGTGGCTTTTATCTATTTTTTACCATTCAAATCTTCATTTCACTTGTATGACTGAGATTATTTTTGAAATCTCATGTTTTTATTTAACTTGGTGGCTTTTATCTATTTTTTGCCATTCAACTCTTCATTTCACTTGTATGACTGAGATTATTTTTAAATCTTAATGTGTTTTAATTTACCTTGATAGCTTTTATCTAATTTTTACTATTCAACTCTTCATTTCACATGTTGCTTACTAAGTTACATTTACTATTCTGGTCAATTTTTCTGAATCTCACTTTACATCTGTTGCAACATGTACATAATGAGTATTAATGTTTGTATTAATAATGGAAAGCCTTTTTTATTAATAAAGTACACTTCAATCAACAACTTCTTTATTTTTATTAGAAAAACCAACAGAAAGATGATACCTACATAATAAGAACATATGAAAAACTCCAATACCAGGTATTGTTAAGTAGTGCATTTTTACATTATAATCTAAATGGTAAAGATACACATGACTTTATGATTCATATTAAATACATTTCTATAAGCAGGCATATTGTGTTAGTTAACGTTTACATAATATGCTGCATGTTCATTAACAAAATAAAGACCCAAATTTAAACTGAATGCACAAGCCCTTAAACTTGACGCTCTTCCCTGGAACAGAGGTAATATTGGCAAGTGAACCTTTTGTTAACAAAGTAGTTATCACATATATCAAATATAAAAAAGTAGTTAAGAAACAGCAGTTATAAAATACATAAATAACTATACTTTAAAATTGTTAGACTTTGGTAAATATGCATTAAAACACCTTATAGCTATACTTTTCAAAGTACCCACAGTGTAATACATAAAGTCTAATGTAATCTAGGTTGAAAATATACATAAACATTTAAAGTTCCTACTAAATACACACCCACAAACAGACAAGTGTAAGTTCTCGCTTACAAATGCTGCATGTGTACCTACTTACAATTCAAAAACCATATAAATGAATACTCAAATGAACAAAAGCCTAGCAACTTTTGCCGTCCTTTTATTGGCAAAGTGAACCATTTTTTACAGCATGGGTGTTCAGCGTCATACCAACCTATAAGTCAAGGGATACAAACAATAAATAATATTCTCAAGTATATAATTATTCAGAATGTTGAGAGAATAAGAACAAGAATAGCAGATCAACATTACAGATAAAAATTAATTCATATAAAATAAAACATTTATTGAAATAATCTAAAAAATAATGTTTTAGTCCAAAATTCACATGCTTTTTCCATTAAATCTAAACAATAATTTTCATCATACTCCACAGTGCATTCAACGGTCTCACAACTCTTTTCAAAATCCGGTTTGGCAACACAGAATATTCCTCTTTTCTTTTTTGTAAAATGCATTTGCATTTGGATTTGTGCAAAGAACTTCGGAGTGGGTTTGTCTTTGACAAAATATTTCTCCATCCATTTTTCGGTGCTTGGACATTTTATCTCAAGTACATATTCTTGAGATACTCCATCAGGAGAAGCTCCAAAAAATGGATAATGCTTGGATAGCAATAATCCACATTTTTTCAGATCGGGATATTGCTTTTTGATTTTTTTGAAAACCAACTCTTCCAGTTTTCGGCCACGTGTCACAGCTGCCGTCTCAAAAATTTTTCCTCCCAACAGCTGCTCCACAAGAGAGCCATCAGGAGTGTGACAGCGTGACGCTTCATGGATCTTGGATGCTGTGATTCTCCCATACCTCAACTCGTACCAAAGAGTGCAATCAGCCTGCTCCAGAGTTTCCTTGGCTGCCTCGTTGCACGCCTCAACACTCATTCTATTTTCACAGTATGTTTGAAATTGCTGAGGGGTCGTGCCTTTTCCATCGTCTATAAATTCCTCCATTAATCTATGGATGCTAAGGGATTCTATAGGATTGCCCTCCTTAAAATACTTCATAAGGAGGACATCCTTGACGTCAGCTTCCTTCGTTGCTTTAACGACGGATGCCAAAAACTTTCCGTTACTCGAAGGCCCATCTGTGAAAGTTTTAAGTTCTCCTAAATCCCTACATTTTATGAATTTCACAGCTGAGCCTATCTCTGCCATCTTTGACCGCTTCCAGTAACATTTCACTTCTGTCTTTGCTGGCTCTTCGCTGCGACGATGCACCCATGACAGAAAGGCTACTGCATGCTTGCAACCTCCTGTAAGAGAGTAAAAATAAAAAAATGTTTCATTTTGATTAATACAGATGCAAATAATGTAGACCTCTGCTTTAATACTTTATATATTGATGAATTAACAAAAAATATTCACTTATTTTGTTGACATAAATTTTAAGTAAAAATTGGAATATTTTTTCACAAAATATTGTTTTCTTTAGAAAAATAATGAAATTAAAAAGAAAAAATATTTGCAGTCAGCAAGGCCATAATGTTGGCCAATGGATTGATATGAGTCTGACCGCCCACACTATAAAATATGTTTCACTTTGCCAATGTCGCCCGTTTCAGGGAAGGTCGGCACCAGTAGCAGGATGTATGTTCGTTTGAAGATTGGATTTTAATTTGTAAGTAGGTACACATACAGAATTCGTAAGCGCGAACTTACACGTGTCCGTTTGTGGGCATGAATCTTAAATGTTAACATATCTTTGCATCTTAGATTACAGATAGCAATTATTTGGTGAGCCGAGCCTGCTAATTAGATCTCTTACATTTTATTGCTTTTACAAAGGAATCATGACACCTCGTGAATCTAATATTCATTACTGACCTTGAGATGCTGGACAATCTTCACAGACACATGATTCAACAGTGCCTTGTTCCTCATCGGTGATCAAGGTTACCGCGTATGCTTTTGTACGGACTTTGTGTTCTGGTGTTATACGGGCCTTAACAGTGCAAATGGCTCCATCGCGTTTCACTTGCACATAGCCAATGGCATTGTCTCCGTAACTTTCTCTCGAAGATCTAAAAACAAACAAACGGAATAAGGGTTAGGATATATTGCAAGTGCACAACCCTTGACTGGTGTAAAGTAAGGTTATGTGATTAAAAACAACTTTTAATGATGTAATAAAGGAAGTAAGCTTTATAAGCAATTAATTTAGCCTTTATATTAAGATTTAGAAGCTATGACATGGCAGTATTGCAATTTGAATAAGTAAGGTTACAGAATTTGTAAAGGAAAGATGTTTGCATGAAAACGTATAATATCTGGAGAATTTATGAATCTAAATGAACTTTGACACATAAACAGAACTATTTTTCTTACCTTGAAGCTTTTACTCCACGTAATTCTGAACTTATGAAGTCCATGTTCTTGGAGAAATACACATACATCATCATAGCATCGACCTCCGGTAAATTGTCAGATTGAGCCTTTTCAAAGCCCTTTTCAGTCATCTTTGATGATTACACCAATTCAATTATACTTTATACACGGCACAACTAACTTTAAAGTGCAAATAATAGTTGAAATTGATGAAAATAGATATACTCGTCAAATGTAAACAAATCCGCCATACAAAAATACACACGACTGAATGACAGCTGAGCCGAATGAGATCCATCGACGTCACATCCGCCCAAATGCAAAAAATGGGCCGTTTCACAGGAAATGGAAAAATGACAAATTTAAAAGCGCCCTAATTCAAAAAATACGCATTATTAAAAAAAAAAAAAAACGGGAGACTATTTTAATAACTTAAATCTATCAATTTACGAAAGAAAAAAAAAGTGTGAAATTACCCTATTCTTCTCTTATCTTCCCTGCAAATGTCAATTTGTGTATACTTCTTCTTCTTTTTGTGAAAGTCTGGCTGAAGAGAAGGAGCACCAGTGTCAAACTTTCTTCCTCTTCTTGGGATGAATCTGGCTGAAGAGAAGGAGCGCCAGTGTCAAACTCTGCCCGACACAGGAGGATGGGTGCTGCACGGCAAGGGAGCCCAGTGGAGAGACGCGGGCATGGGCGATAAATAATATTTAAAAAAAAAATGGGGCTTAATACCAATAAAAGAATGCTGTCATTCTGTTCGGCAGAAGGAAACCTTTTCTGTGTACATTTCAAAAATAATTAAATTATCATTTATAGGTTTTAAATGATGGTTTAACCTTCCCTCCCCTATGCAGTGTAGGCAGTACACTTGCTTATTATAATCTTTAATATCTCTATAAATATAATTTACATGGAGCTCAGATTCTAGGTATTCCTCCCTCATACATTTACGAATTTAATTAAAATATATTTTTTTAATAATCCACACTAATAAGGGGCAGCAGAGCTGTTTTGTAAAAGTCGGAAATAAATTCACCAATACAATAAAACAAATGGCACCAATACAATCACACAGCGTAAGGCGCTGTGCATTGGCGCTGTGAGTAGCTTGCGTCATGCATGTAAAGCTTGCGTGGTGAGTGCGACACTATTCACATCTCACTCTCACATATTTTGCTACGATTTGAGCACACGAAATAGAGCATCTCCGTCGCTACAGTTGCAGTCGTATTTTATTCTTCAATATTGCTGGAACTTGCAGGGATACTAAAGTGATTTATTATTTCCGAAAATAAAATAAATAAAAATTCTTGTTTTGGTAAGTATTTTTTTTATGTGTTTCTAAATAACTATGTAATCATTATTTTATATTATTATTTGTGTGTAATACGTAGAAACACATTTATTTTGGATTGAAAAGTATCCAGAGTAGGAAAAAAAATAACAGAAGCAAATGAAAATGCTTTGTAAGAGAACTTAGTTTGGAGTTGGCTAAGCCTAATATTATAAGAAGAAAAAATAGTATGGTTAGATTCCAAAAACAACAGCATGATCCTTTTGACACGGTTCTATCCTATTATCAGCATAATTATATCACCCGCAACTGCTGTTACAGATGCAAATATTCCAACTAATCCGCTGGGCGAATCAACAAGGAGTGTGTTAGTGTCCCGGCCACCTTCAAGAATTTGTAGATTTTGTCCATACAATTAAAAAAAAGAAAAACAATAGTGTGTCTTATTTGTCAAAAAAACTGTGTGTGCTAGTCACAGAATAGAAAAAAAGTACATTTTTTGCAGCAATTGCAATAAAATTTAGAGATTGTCTTTATTTGGTTTTTATATTTCTATTGTTTTATGTTTTTCTTTTAACTTACGTAATTTTCGTTATTGTGCTTTAACATAATACGAGTAATGTGGAAATAATTATGAATGTTTTCATTTGTTGTTCAATTTAACATTATTTTAGTACATATTATTATGAACTTTTAATTTTCTGAAATATTTCAAAAGGTTTAAATTCCCTGGCTAGCCGCCGCCCGTCGCCTTCCCCATATCACGTGTCGTTGTCGCTTCAGTCGCTGTCAGGCGCTCGCTCAGAGTGGACCTGTCGTCCGCTATATAGGCATCGGCCGATGATTTTTTATGTTTTTAGCATTTAAATACTAATTATTGTCATTTACTTCTTCATTCGACTTCAATTATACTTTATTAAAGCGATTAGCTATTAATATACATCATTTACCGATCATAAATCCGACTTTTATGAGCGTGTAGTCACTACACAGCACCGTTGCGCGTGTAATTTTTTTAGCACAGATTGGGGAAGGTTAAATAAAGCTATTTTCAATCGTTGATGTATAGTGTATACATATTGATTAATATTAGAAGAAGTAAAATCAATAAGATAATTTAGGGTAGATTTGGATGTTTTGGGTAGTTTTGGATGTCCATATGTATATATTTTTGTTAATTGATTTAAAAAAAGTAATTTATTGTGTATGTTCCTTGACATATACGTTGGTTTGGGGCTGACGAAAATGATTTACTTTGCCAATGCCACCCCTGTTTCAGGGAAGGTCGGCAAGAGTTGCAGGGCTTATGTTCATTTCAGATTAGGTTTTTTTTTTGTAGGTCCACATGCGGCGTATTAGCGCGAAATTATGCGTGTCTGCTTGTGGGAATGCATTTAATATCTTTGCAACTTAGATTTAGATCATAGTGTATATGCTCCTTAACTTATAGGTTGGTGTGCGGCTGATCACTCATGCTGTAGAAAATAGTTCACTTTGCCAATATCACTCCTGTTTTAGAAAAGGTCGGCCAGAGTTGCAGGGTGTTTGTTCATTTGAGATTTGGGTTTTAATGTTGTAGGTTCACATGCGGCATGTGCAAGCGGGTACTTATACGTGTGTGCTTGTGAGAATGCATATAATGTGAATCCCCAATACCTTTGCAACTTAGATTCGGAAAAAATAAAATCCTTTTTTCATGATCTATTGATGATCCAACTTTATAATTTCTTAATTTAGTTCATTTTAGCTTTGATTTGTTACCTCGTATGAACGATTCAAGATAAAGTTTGCACATGGAAAATGGAATATTAAGTAAGAAGATCGATTATGTAGTAAAACTTGGTTCACTTTTGCCAATGTCTAATCTAATCTAATCTAATCTAAGCTGCAAAGACATATCGCACGTTTAATAATAAAGAGCAATAACTCAAAAAACATGAATGTTGGGAAAACGCGTTTGAAGTTCAGACACCCAGTACAACTTGTATGGGATGAAAAAGGCGGCCGATGTTTTATCTCGGTCATATTCGTCCAAATTGAAGGGCTGTCGCATTTTACGCATTCTTCTCGCATTGTTCTTGCGTTTTATTACAAAATCTCGATTTTCCCAATTTTCGAGTTATTTCTCTTTATTATTAAACATGCGATATATCATTTAAGATTTATATTAAATGCATTCCCACAAGCAGACATGTATAATTTCGTGCTAGCACATGCCGCATATGGACCTACAATATAAAAGCCCAATCTCAAATGAACATAAGATCTGCAACTCTTGCCGCCTTCCCTGAAACAGGGGTGACATTGGCAAAGTGAACCATTTTTTACAGTATGGGTGGTCAGCTGCATACCAACCTATAAGTCAAGGAACAAACATCGCAAATTACATTTTTTAAATCAATAAACAATAAAATAAACATGGACACTAAAAAAACTAAATCATAAAACCAATTTCACTTTAATAAACCCTAGCCGCCAACATTACAGATCAACCGCCATTTCTTTCTATCCTTACATACTTCTTTCATTTCCTCCAGAGTCATGTCAGCCAATGCCCCCCCAGTTTCAGCGAAAGTGGTAGGAGTTGCAAAGTTTATGTACACATGCAGCATGTGTAAGCGTGTACTCACATGTGCTTGTTTTTGGGCATGTATTTAATATGAGTCTTAAATTTCAATATATCTTTGCAACTTAGATTAAATATATTTGGATCTAAGGAATGTTGAAATGTGAAATGCACATTTATAATTCCAATATGAAAAAGTGCAGTTAGGTTATTCAGTCTATAAAAATCTTTTCAAAAAAAAAAAGGTTACAACCTTTCCTTTTAGCCAGGCAAAAAGAGAAACATTCCTCATACTTAGAAAAAAATATTGTGAGTTATCTGATTCACATCGAATTTTACACGATCCATCTCAAAGGTAATTTACATGTTTTCTAAGAATTTGGCTAATGTGCGATGAGTATTTAATTTTTATATGGATGCAAACGATGCAGTATATTTATGCCAAACCAAATTCCATTAATAAACAATGTTGAACTTTTTACATATTTGAACATCTTCAATGATACTTTTTCAATCTTTTTTATCCATACACCTGTTCCAGATTACAAACATCATAAAAAAAACAAATCGGTTCAGTCATTCTCAAGTGATACGTTCACCAACAATATTTAATTTAGATGCATTCAGATGTCACCTTATGTTTTTATGCAACTTAGATTATCGGTCCATGACTTGTAAGTTGGTGTACAAATTGTTTCACTAAGTTGCACAGTTAATCTGACATTTGGGAATTACGTTTGGGTCTAATTTTGAAAATATACATGCATTATGTGTATGCGCAAACTAACATGTGTTTCATTTTTGGCATCCATTCAATATGAACCTTAAATGTGTGCATATATTTGTAACTGAAATTAAAGACTTATTTATTTAACCATGAACGGTTTGTATGACTTTGGCAGTTGAAAAGCTAAATTCCAATTTTAAAAAAAGAGTTCTGTTTGGTAAAGGCTGTTGATGAATAATCTTTTATTCCATTTTCAAATTTTGTACCTACCAGTTTATTTTATTAATTTGATTTTGTTTAACTTCTTACAATATTTCAAACCGAACACATTTTAATGAAATTTGAATATGGAACAAAAATCTGTCAATTAGATGAAGTGGTTTCAAAATTTACCGACCTCGTTGCTGAAATATTGAGAATTGAGACCCATTGTTTATTTGATCACCATCAAACTTCACAGGATTCATTCTAAGAATATGTTACATGTTTCCTGAAAATTTCGTCAAAATCGGATGAGTGGTTTATGAGTCTATAGGGAATATACATACATACATACCTACATACATACATACACACATCCTTCTTTATAGATATAGAAGAAGATAGATAGATGAAGGCAATTGATGATAAAAATTGTGGTTTATATTTCCTGGATGCCCTTGGTGGAACTGGTAAGACATTCCTCAGTAATTTTAGCCACTGTTCGTGCGAGATCCAGCATTGTGGTTGCAGTTGCTTCCTTTGGAATAGTAGCCACATTGTTAGAAGGATGCCGATTCAGCATTAAAATTGCCGTTAAATCTTCAAACTTTTGAAGAACCAACATGTCTAATCTAATCTAATCTAAGCTGCAAGGATATATATATCATTTACTAGCAGACCAAACCGCGCTCTCGCACGGTTGGCTGCTAGGCCCTCCGGGTAGGTTTTAGTCTGGCTTCGCCATAATTTTTTGCCCATATGTTCTTTATTTCATTGAATGCTTTAAGATATAATTTAATAAATTTTGTGATAAAAAGGTAATTTAATTATTTTCATGTTCCGAATATCTTTAATCCACGAAAGACAAATTCAAGTTAAATAGCCTGCCTACTCGTGCTGCGCACGATAATGGCATTTTAGTTTGAAGTCCGGCTTCGCCAGCACACTTTACCCTTGCTCTGATTTTTAAAAGATCCATGAGAACTGACCAACAACAACAACAAAAAGTGGACAATTTTATGGTAGAATCCCAGGCCTGATCGTGCCACTTCCTATTGTTGTGCAGGTGCTGAAGTCTTTATCCTGCTTTTTATTTCTGCTCTTTATTTTTCTGGTGATGGTTTATAATGATGCTCTTCCCGTTGATTATCATTTAAATGTATAACTTGTCTTTTTTGCTCTTTTTCGTTTTGCTGGTAATGGTATCTTGCGTACCTGTGTTGCTTGCAAGTCTCTTATAGTGGCATGAAACATGACTGCGTTTGCCATACGGCATTATTTTGTTGGTACTCGTGCTTTTGTTTTTAGATAGTTCCAGCTGCTCTTATTGTCATGAAATGTCTTCAAACTGCTCGTCCTGCTCTGAATTATCTTATGATATCTTAAAACTGCTTGTGATACTTTTCACGATATTTTAGTGTCTGATACTGCTTGGTACATGAAGATACATTTAAATGCATAAACTCACAATCTACACAAAATCAAAGTATGGGAAAACGTTCGACCCATCGACAGAACTCTTAGAAAAAAATGACTTTTGAAAATTAAAAAAAAAAGATTCAGTTTTTTTTATTCTTTTATATATAAGACACTTTGTATGAAATTTTACTTTTTAAATATTTGTTCAAAGAAATTTGCCATAGAAAAAAAGTTTCTTCCAACATTTATGGGGTGTACTAAAATGCATTTTAAATTTGAGTATGAGGCCTATAAATTTAAAATGGCCGCCTACAGAGCAATGTATTTTTTTATTTGGTATGGCAAGTATGCAAAATATACACTTGGCGTGATTGTCCCATTACATATCTTCACACTTTGCAAAATTAGAATTGTAAATGTAGCATCAAAATAGTTTATTTTTTTACTTTATAATTTGACTTTTTTGTGAAAATCAGGTTTTTCAAAATTTTGTCCCCTGCCAGACATATTGGAGGGGGGGCGCCTTAGAAATCTCGCTAAGGGCGCTGGTAGGGCTAAAACCGGCACTGATCTGGAGCGCCTCCGCTGTATCAGCCAACACTACCACATCGTCAGCAAAGAGAAGAATTCCAACTTTCAACTCACCCATTTTCACACCATAATGAATAATTTATGCTGGAAGGTCACCGAAGGAAGCCGATGGAAACCGGCTTGTATGGCACTCTTCGCCACTGGTGCCTAACCCCCCCCCCCCCTTCCCCCCTGTCGACGATATATTTTGGTCATACCAGTATAGTGTTGCGGCCCGTGTAGATTTTCAAATATATCTATGTGGCCCGAAGACAAAAAAGGTTGAGTATCATTGGTGTAGTGCATGGCCAGGTGAGTAGAAGATTTTCTTTCACGGTTATCGCGTAGCTCAAATTTTGGTTAAAACCGCTGTTGAGTAGGATGATTTATTTGGTGAGCAATGTTTTTGTGCAAATCACACTTCAAGAGCCCTCTGCGAGCTTCCTTGTTGCATAGAAAGGGTCAATCCTCAAGCAAAACCCAAATGCTGTGAGGTTGGATGGGCCTTTGGTGAACAATCTTTGGTAAAGACATATCTATTTTTCAAGCAAGCGAAGAGCATATTTCAAAAAAAAAATTGTGCTCTGCCGGTATTCGAACCCATAACCTTCCAGTTACAAATCAGAAGCCCTAAACACTAGACTATGGACAGTCGGATTATGCATTTCTCTAGCTGTATTTCTTTAGGGTGAAGTTATAAAAAACCTCTTTTTGTTCCAGTGGATGGCACACGCCAATACCTTAACTGCCACCAGATGTCACGTGAAGAAGTGATCCGTTGGGCAGGAACACTTTCCACATCTATGGACGGGTCTAATCTGAGATTCCGGAAAATGTTCAACACACTTTATCCCTCTATTCAAGGACCGTGGACTCCGGTCGGGAACATTCCCGAACAACCCAAAGCCAAGCAGCTCACACCAGCCATGGAAAAAGTACTCAGACTGGCTAAAGAAAAAGGAATAATTAAGGAATACCCAAATGTTGAAGGTTTCAAGAAATAGCTGTTTTTTTAAACCTGCTATATTTTGTATTAGGTATTGTCTGAAATGTAGTTATACAGTTGTTATGTTCTTACTGGATTCTCTTTTGATTAAACCCTTAAAAGAATGATGCACTAAATTATATTTTATTTAGTCAGTATTATTTTGTACCTGACGATTGAAACATTGTTTTTCTACTAATTTACTAATTACAAAACGGCTAACGCAATCACAATGCTATACATTTCCACACCCGTTGCGTAATGTTACATTACGCAACTGATAACGGTGTTGAAATGAAAATGTGCGCATGCGCATTGTCAGAAATGGAACCATTTTTTAATTTCGAGTGTCAACGTTGTATGAGGCTATCCTTCTAAGCGACCGATAACAAACTATTATTGGCCGTTTCCATAGCAACCACGTTTAAACGTCAGCCATTACATGAATATTTTCAATTTATTGATAGTTCCTCTCCACTATGTTCAATCTTTGTTCAAATGAAAATTAATATTTTCTATGCGTAGAGTCAAATAAAAATTGTTAATAGTGTAATAATTGAGTAGTCCAATTGCAAACAGCGCTATGTTAAAAAATTTTTTTTTTTTGGTTTTTGATGTCATTATATTGGATTTTTAAAAATGCTATTGTGTATTTTATTACACTATTCAAAAACTCGCTACATTACGTATAATTTGAGGCTTAATACGGTATACTCTTGCAAAAGTCGCTATGATATTTGATAATCCACTTTCAAAACTGTCTATGTTACTGTTCACTTGCAAATGGCGCTAATGGCTGGTTCGGACAAGGCGAGTAATTTAGCCAAGTAACGAGTAATTTAGTGGCTAAACGTGTGCGAACCCCAACAATTTAGTCCAGTAGTTAAGTCAATGGTTTAGTCAAGCCGATCCATTTCATTCTATTTTTTCGGGCAAGTAGCGGCCCCGCCCACCGTCCGTGGGCGAGTGTTGCCGAGAAGCCACGGAAAAGTCCGAGTCCGAAGAGCCACGGAAAAGCCCGAGTCCGAGTCGAGTTTATTAGCGGCCGCGCCATTGGCCGCTCACTCTTGGCGGGGAAACGGAAATGCAAGAATGGCGGCAATTTAAATTGGCTGCAGTTTGAAAAGATAATGCCCGTTTTCAGCAAGAATATTTAAAGATAAAGTGCTGTTTAAAAATATTTAAGTACTTAAGAACTTCTTATATTTGCGAGCCCGATGTTCCGCTCCCTAAACTTAGCGACCTGTCAGTGAGGTTATGTCATGTTTAAACTGTAAATAAGTGGATATGCACACCGATATCCTTGGTTTTTTAGAAACTCTTGAGAATATAGAAGTTGCTAGGACTTATCTACGTCCAAAAAGTTTTGAGAAAGGTAATTTTTTTTCGATAAGAATAGTATGACATCGATTTTTGGTGCGGATATCAGCTGTCAAAAATACAATCATGTAGCTCCTTGCTGACAATAGAGCTGTACAAATATAGTTTTGGTAAAGATGTTGTGGAAATAACTATTATCGTCCATGAATTTATTACGTATTTAAAAACATCGATCTTTTACATTGATCGATGTTTATAGGTACCTACCATAAATTTGTCATATCACAGGCCTTATGATATCCTTCAGATGGATTGTTACTTATTGTTTTGTACAGAAACAATTCAGTGACACACGGGGATAACTGATTAGAGGCATTACAATTTTATGCCACTGTAAGCCATCAGCTGGTATCTGTGACAGACGTGAGAGGCATAAATGTAGCAGGATTGAACAAGTTTCTCGCGGTCAGCCTCTGAAAAGTTGAACCATGTTTCTTCTTTAACTTGATAATTGATTGGTGACCGCCGTGTATTTGAAAATGCCGATTTTACATGTCGAATATTGATGTTAATTGTCAACAACGAAAAACGCAACAGAGAAATGCATCTGAATGCAGCTGCAGACTTCGAGCCGTATTATAGTGTGTGCATACAAAATATACTTTGTACACATAATTGAAAAGATAAAAATTCAATTAAAAAATAATGTTTGCAGCGTAAATGGTAGATATTATTATAAACATCAAATAGTCATGTGTTGTTTTTATTTAAAATGTGTATATTATTTTATAAACCATAAAATACATTTCGAATTTACAAAGGCGAGTTTCGAAGTTGTTTGCTAAACAGGCTCCTAGCTAGGTGGCCGGACATAAATCAGTTAATATTACCAAACCATAGCCAATTTAAAGGGCTTTATAATAACATGATTGTAATACTCAATTAATATTTTCAAACTGCAGCCAATTCAAATTTTCCGCCATTATAGAAAGGGCTTTCTGCAGCCAACTTCGCACTTGTGTACTGTACTGGACCGTAATGCGAACGCTTCACGGGCGAGTAGCGCCCCGCCCACTACTAAATTACTCGTTACTTGACTAAATCAGTGGCCTTGTGCGAACTAGCCTTAAGACGCCAACATCCTCTTGTAAATCCCGCCATCTTGCCTGTAAAACAAAAGCTCCAAAACAAATTAAAAAAATAACAATTATATTTCCGGTAGTTGGGCATTCTTTCTTGCCCCCTGACCTTATATTTGGCAATATTGAAAGATAGATTAAGACTAAGAGAGGCTTAGTTTTAAGACTTACTGATTCAAAACTGTCTATGTTAATTCCATACAACTGCAAAGATGTCTATGTAACAAATACTTTTGCAGAACTTTTTTTTTTTTTTTTTTCCTTTTGGCATCTCACCCTGAAGGATGTTACAGCCGTGGATTCATCTGTTAGTTGCAGGAATGTTTAAGAATTAATTTTTAATTTATTTGTGTTGATTTTAGATTTTTATACAGTTTTTAAGAATTGACTTCAACAAAATACTATTAATTTTAGAGGAATTAAGTGCCAAGAGGTGTTCTATGTTTACCGGAAATGAAATGTTTTTGAATTTGAAATAAATATCTAATACATCTCGTAAGGGGCATCCAAAAAAAATATGATCAATAGTTTCAAGATCTTGGCCGCAGTCACAGTCCGGGGATTCGACAAGCCCCAACTTAAACAAATGGTTGTTTAGTCTGACGTGTCCAAAGCGCATACGGCAGATAATGGTGATGTGGTTTCTAGACAGTCTGGCTCCAGAAAACCATGGTCCAGATGGAATGGCTCCCTGTACACCTCTATAGCGGAGGCCCTTGGAGCTCCCATGCCAAGAGGCATTCCACCTCCTAACAGCGGCACGCTCCAAGGTCCTTAGTTGGTCGCTCTCTGTGATAGAAAATCCAGACGGGGTACTCCCTTGCTCAACAGCCCACTTGGCCAAAGAATCGGCCCTTTCGTTTCCCTCAATCCCACAGTGTGCAGGGATCCACACAATCACCACATCCTTGCCCCTTTCTTCAAGTTTTAGCAGGAGTAAGCGAATATTTATAATTAATTGATTCCTCGAAAATATGGACAGTGGAGATGCCAAGCAGTTAATGAGGGAGAGGGAGTCGGAGAAAATTATAAAGCTATGTTCATTTAATGTTATAGAAGAGCGCAATGCTTCTTCCATGGCAAAGCATTCAGCCGTGTAGACAGAGGCCTCCGGGGGTAATTTGAATCCCGACTCGATATCGAGTATGGGGATTACGAATGTTTTGCAGAACTTGCTATGTTCAATTTTAATATTCAAATTACAAGAATTATATAATACCGAGATTTCATTTTTTATAATAAAATAATTTCTAAATAATACCACTGTAGAATTATTATAATGTAACAACATTTTCTTCAATAACTTAACTAGTAGATGTTTTTATTGAATTTCGTAAAAAAAACTTTTTTACTTTATAGCAGTCCGAAGGAACTGTTATAAAGTATTGTATTCGTCCGAAAAAAAAAATTCGAGGTTTCAACGGAAATGAGTTGTCGTGCACCAGGGCATGCAAAAAAACCTAATTTGTCGAACCTGTCCGTCCGTCCGTATGGATGTATGTATGTCCCAGCCGGAACTACTGATTGCAGAGACACCAAATTTTGGATTTAGAGAATTGACTACCACAGATTTTGATGAGCCGACTGGCATGGCACCAACCTGAAAATTCAAGATGGCTGCCATACAAAAAAAACATAAAATTGCACTTTTCTCAAAAACGGCTCTAACGATTTTCTTTACAATTTCAGTGTGGTCGTTGCTTAAAAAGGCGCGAAGAAAATTTGTTATGGCAACACTCTTACCAACCTGCGTCTATGAGTTGCCATATGATAGAAAAAAACGATTGTGATTATCTCGGAAATGGCTGGATCGACAAAAAAAAAATGTTCTACAACATTACGCGCAATATTAATTTCTACAAAAAATTAAAGAAAACTTAAAAAAATTTTTTACTTAAAGTACCGTTTACACGATCTCAAAATTTTCATCGAAAATATTAAAAAGACCCATAAAAACGCAATTTTGTAAAACTTTTTTTAGGTTCACAAGAAAGAAAAATTTGTAAACTTCTTTGCACTATAATTTGTTTTTCACTGTTTTGAGAATTCAAGATGGCTTCCAAAGACGAGAAAACTTCAAATGCGATTTTCTCAAAAACGGCTCTAACGATTTTTTTTTAATTTTCAGTAAAGTAGTTGCTTGATACATTCTTACCAAATTTAGTTATGGCAACATTTTTGCTAATCTGCATCTATGAGTTGCCATATGAAAAAAATAAACAATTGTGATTTTCTCAGAAGTGAAAGCGTTGACAAAAAAATATGTTTTACAATATTATACGTTACATTAAATTCTATATAAAAATTAAATAAAATTTTAAAAAATAAAAACATAAAGGGCCGTTTACATGATATCAAAAATTGAAATTAAAAGGCTACAAAAACCCATCAAAACGCAAAAAACTTTTATGTTTCTTAACTTTATCAGAAAAAACTTTTTTATCACTATAACTCATACTGAAACATTTTTCAAATTTTAGAAAATTCAAGATGGCTTCCGAACAGCTGAAAATTTCAAATGAGATTTTCTCAAAAACGGCTCCTACGATTTTCTTAATTTTTTTTGCATAATCGTCATTATAATACTGCTATGTAACAACAATAACCATTGCCTCATAATTTTCTTTGTTTTGGGGGCTGCCATACAAGAGAAAAAAATAATTTAACATTGATCGGCAGAGAAAGGGTTAACTAAAAAATAATGTTCTACAATTGAAAAGCTTTTATATATACCTATATAAATGAATCATTACTTTTTTCAAAAAAATATTATAAAGTATAGCCACCATACAAAGTGACAAATTTTCATACAAAAAATTATTGTAATATTTTTGGTAGCAAAACGTCTAATACCCATAAATAAACCTACATAACAATCGCTCAATCAATTGCTATAAAACAACAATAAGCATTGCCTCTTAATACTCTTTGTTTTGGGGGTTGCCATACAAGAGAAAACAATATTTTAAATTTTCCCGGCAGAGAACGGGTTAACTTAAAAATAATGTTCTACAATTGAAAAGCTCTTATATATACCTACATACATTAATCATTACTTTTTTCAAATAAATATTATAAGGTGTAGCCACCATACAAAGTGACAAATTTTAATACAAAAATAATTGTAATATTCTTGGTACTAAAACGCCTAAAACTAGGCTACGAGTCTTAAAATCTAGTAAGTTGTACCCATATAATAATCAATCATAACTTTCCAAAATATCAATGAAAAGTATAGGTACCCACCAAACAAAGTGTTAGTTTTGATACAAACGGGATCAATGATAATACTGCAAAAAGACGATTGCTTAAAAAGATTAGCTTCATTACTCACACACAACTAAATATTTTGTTATAAAAATTGGCTATGACCTAAACAGGACCGTATTTTGTGCTATAAAGTCATGTGCAGTCCACTGTACAATTTATTTAATATAGCGCTGTTTGCAATTGGACTACTCAATTCATCAATGTTACTTATCAAAATACTCCAAATTGTAGCTTTCCTTTTTTTTCGAAGGAAAACTGAAGGCTTGAAAGGAAAATAATGCAAGATATTGGCACCGCAAAAAAAAAACAAACTTAAACACTCACTTGGCTAATAGGTCGGTATGAGGTTGACCATCTATGCTGTAAAAACTTGGTTCACTTTGCCAATGACACCCCTGCTTCAGTGGTTGCAGGGCTTATGTTTATTTGAGTTTTGGATTTGAATGTTAACCCTTATATGCGGCATGTGTAAGCACAACCTTATATGTGTCTGCTTGTGGGCATTAATTTAAAATGAATCCCAAATGTAATATATATTTGCAGATTAGATTAGATAATCGAGGGGAACGATAAATTACACGGTTGGTGGGGTATTAATTACTTCAAATGGACGAGTACATTATAATTACTATTATTTACTATTTTATTATTTATTTCATGGTCGTAGAAAAAGTATTGTATGCCACTGCACGTAATAAGTCTTTGTAACACTCTTGCTGTCTATTGTGCCATTCGGCTGCGCCTCTTGGCACAAACTAGCACTCGTGTTACAAAGACTATCATTACAGACTATCGTTACAAAGACACCCTTCAATCCAGAGGAGAATATGCCTCTTTCAAATTGACACTTAACCAAGACGCATTTGAAAAAGTGTTCAAGCCTGAAGTCTGGCCAACAGGAGTACTAATTAACAGGTACTTTATAGAAAAAAAAGCTAAAAAATGAACTTAAAAATTTTGTATCAAAACGTGCGTGGACTTAACACAAAAACAGGCATTTTTCTGCATAATGTTCTCGCACAAAATAATGATATTATAGCCCTGACCGAAACATGGTTAAACGCCTCTGTACTGTCGCCTGAGCTGTTTGACGGTAGGTACACTGTGTTCAGGCGGGACAGAGGAGCGCGCGGAGGGGGGGTGTGCATAGCAGTGCGGTACCCGCTCGTGGCGCAGAGACAACCACAACTGGAGAGCGACGGCGAAAACTTATGGATCAAGATTACCAGCAACCACGTCTCCTTTTACTGTTGTGTGGTGTATTTCGACTGCAGAGAGGCCCATCAGGCCCGAAGTGACTTTTATGATTGCCTTGATAGGAGTGGTCAAGCTCTACAGAGTAAACGTATACTTATCTTGGGAGATTTTAATCTTAATAATGAGAGCGATTCTGTCCTGCTTGACTACTCTTATTTCTTAAGTGCTAATAATTTAGAACAGTGTAATACAATCAAAAATGGCTACAACAACATGCTTGATTTAGTAATTAGTAATAAAAATATATTATGTAAAGTGGTGCGCTGCCTGGAGCCCCTAGTGAGTGAAGATCGCCATCACCCCACGCTTGCAGTCACCGCGAGGCTGAATACTACGCCTCTGGCCTATGGACGACTGCAAGCACATCCCAGATCCACTCCTAGCGACGATAGGCATATAAATAATATTCACAATGTGGATAATAATAATTTTAATATTAATGATACCGACTTTGACTATATATTTAAGTGGAACAAAATAATTAATTTTAAGTACTTAAACACTGATAGATGTAAGAATATACTTAGTTTTTATGATTGGTCTGACCTATATAATTGTAAACATATTGATACCGCTGTAAAATACTTTTATAATGTTTTATTGAAAATATGTAATTTGTGTGCTCCATGTAAAAAATACGCTGCCAAATGTAACTCCACTTACCCAGTATGGTTTAATAGTAGCATCATTGCTAATATCAAGTGTAAGGAACGCTTGCACAAAAATTACTTAAAAAATAAAAGTGTAAGCAATTATAAGGCTTTCTCTACAAAGAGAGCGCAAGTTAAACATAATATAAAGGAAGCACACAAATTGTATATGAGTAAGATTCAGACTGGGATAGGATGTGATTCCAAGGAATTCTGGTCTTATATCAGATCCAGCAGGACCGGTGGTAATACAACTTTTCAGCTTTCTGATGGAGATCAGATTATATCTGATCCCAGAATAATATCGGAAACTTTTGCTAAGTATTTCCAATCGGTCTACAGCACCCAGACCCCTCACGTAGATTTATCTGAGTCCCCCCATGGTAAGAACGAGCAATCTTCCATATCACTCAGTCCTTTTTCTTTGACTGAGGTGGAGACTTATCTGCTTGGATTAAAATCCAATAAAGCAACTGGCCCTGACAACATTCCCCCGAGAATTGTATCTTCTATGGCTAAGCCCCTTGCTCAACCCTTATGTTTCATCTTCAACTTATCCCTGAAGACATGTACATATCCATCAGCCTGGAAGATAACAAGAGTCATGCCAGTACATAAGTCAAATGATAAAAGTGATGTTAGAAATTATAGGCCGATTTCTATTTTATCAAGTTTCGCCAAAGTGTTTGAGTGCTTGATACACAAAAACCTTATGTGGCAAATCAAGCCCCGAATCAACATACACCAACACGGATTTCTGCCCAAGAGATCCACAGTATCAAATCTACTCACCCTCAGTAGAAATATTGCCCTCAACTTGGATTCTCGCAGGCAAACTGATGTAATATATACAGATTTCTCCAAGGCGTTTGATCGTGTGAATCATGATGTTCTTTTGAAGAAGATGGACGATTTTGGTTTCACAAAACCTCTCTTAATCTTTTTCTCTTCATTTCTTAAAAACAGAAGCCAATTTGTGCAAATAAATGACCAACATTCGGCTAATTTTTTTCCAACTTCAGGAGTTCCTCAAGGCTCTAATTTAGGCCCTCTAGCCTTCATTGTGTTCATTAACGACATTGCGGACAAGATCAAAAATAGTTCTTGTCTTCTTTACGCTGATGACATGAAAATTTATACAGAAATCAAGGATTTTCAAGACTGTATTAATTTACAGATGGATTTGAACTCTCTGCTGATGTGGTCCAATAATAATGGATTGAACTTCAACATTAGCAAGTGTTCTGTCATGTCATTCACAAGATCCGCTTGTCCCATAATCCATGAGTACAGTATTGGTGGGTCGATACTGGCTCGTGTCTTTTCATTTAGGGACCTGGGCGTAGTTTTTGATCCTGGTCTGAAGTTTACAGAACATATAACGCAGTTGACGACCAAATGCTACCAGTTATTGGGCTTTGTGATCAGAATTAGCAATAATTTTGAGTCACCGAGAGCTATGGTGGATGTCTTCAACTGTATTGTACGTTCTAAATTAGAGTACGCTGTCGAGGTTTGGGCCCCGTATCAGCGGAAGTATGTAGATCTTTTGGAGCAAATTCAAAAAAAGTTTTTGAGGTACCTCCTCATGCGAATACATGGGAATTATCCCAAGTTTATGCACCATGAGGAATTACTTGAGAAAACCAGCTCCAGGAGTCTGGAATCTCGGCGCAACGGTTCTCTTATGGTGCTTTGTTACAAGATCATTAACGGCTTAATTGACAGCCCCACCCTGTTAGAGAGTTTTGAGCTTTATGTGCCAGATGGCTACGGCCGGGGAAGACGGCATGAACTTTTTCATGTACCGCTGTCCCGTACCGACGTCATGGCACAACATGCCTTAACTCGGAGTGTTACTCTGATTAATTCCGCTGACATAGACATTTTTTACATTAACTTAGAATCATTCAAAGATCTAGTTAAAGAGCTCCTCCCATCTTGTTAATGACTGTGTGAGGGTGCACTGTAATAAGGGAAACCTGTTGTGCACAAAAAAAAAAAAAAAAAAAAAAAAAAAAAAAAAAAAAAAAAAAAAAAAAAAAAAATTACTAGGCAGTGGCATAAATAACTATTCCGAAACCGGTCGTACATTATTAAATTTTGCCTTATAAGTACAATTTGTTTTTTTATTTTAATTTTTTTACTATTATTTATTTTAACAGAATTTATTTTACACGGTTTTGTTTACAGTTTACAAGAGTTGATAATCTCTGCGTATATTGGTATCACGGCAAAATGCTCCGATCGACTGATTGCCTGCACACAATTGCCTCTTACATATATACGTTCATACAGGCGTTTCTTGATTGTTCTCGAATATATTGGATGATTCCAATACCAGAGCGTTGTTCTACCAGTGTGATAAGGATCAAGTACATAGGCATACCTAGGTAGAGCCAGGGGGGGGCCTATAAAAAATAACCTAAATAATCCAAAATTGTATTGCAATTACTAAAATGACCATTATTGGATCATGTCTTGCCTCCGCCTAGAGGAAATTGCGTGCCTTCACAAGAAATGAGTACCAGCCCCCTCGGAAGCTGGGAAACCCTCACTTCAAATGAAGGGGTTTTCGTAAGGCCGGCCCCTTACCTGTAAAATTAAATAGTTTCCACTCGCCAGATGCGAAACCCTTCGGGGATAATGCGGCAAAAAGTTACACTATAGGGAAGTTACAGCATCTATCAGGTCACCCCCCAAAATATGGAAGAACAGCTGGTCTTCTGCATCAGAGGGAGTTCCGCAATGAACAGATCCTAGATCTAAAACACGAGGAAGAAGAAGAACTGGTGTGTAGGTAATAGGTATAAATAAAATGAAAAATCATAAATAATTTCACGTGTTTTTATTTAAATATAACAAGGAAAACTCTAAATTCAACCATTTCTATCATTATTATGTACAATATTAACAATTATCAATAACCAAACAAAACATATTCAGTAAGTGTCAAACTGATCAATATGTGGTTCATTCATTCTCTATTGTTATACAGATATTCGAACAGATGTTTGCAGCTTTTCACTTAATAAATATTATCATGATAGTCGATTATATTAAGACCGCACCACCGCATCTCACCAGGCAGGGAATGTTTCCCCTACAATTGTACGTAATTTTTCACCCCAAATGGTGCGGTGGTAATATAATCGACTATTACCAACGCCATCCGTGGAATAAAATTCCGTTCAGTATTAAAAAACCGTGTAACAATACACACAGAAGTGTCACGAATAAATAATTTATACTAAAAAACATTTTTAAGTGTCAAAACAATACGATTTTATATCCCAAGGAAAAGGCTAGGGACGCCATCTTGGTTCTTTCGTATTGTGTTTCCAACTTTTTATTTTTGCGAACACTAGAGCTGCTCTCCGAGATTTTTGTTTCCGCTTTTGTTTCTGTGTTTTTCCGTGCCTTTTTGTAATATGTCCGGGGAGCAAGAAAGTTCGCGAAAAAACGAAAAAACGCGCACGCCGCGCACCTTCCTCCTCCAGTTCCTCTGACAGGGAGAGAAGCCGTAGGAGGCGCAGCAAGCCCTCCAAGACAGAGGAGGCCATCAAGAGGCTATCAGAGCAGCTGACTGCGCTTCAGCACTTCGTTTTCAGACAAGCTGAAGGCAGCATGTTTGAAAGCGGCGGGGAAACACCTGCATCGCCACAAGACACCCTCTTGCCTCCACGTGCTGAAGATGTGCTCGTGCCCCCACCTACCGAAATTTCTCCACCTGCCGAGGCGCCTCTAGCGGAATTCCTCATGCCTGAGCCGATGGTGGCCCTCAAGGAGTCTGCTTTCCCTGCGCCATCATCCCACGCGCTGAAGACCTTGGAGCGTCTTCAAGGCTTTAACACACATACATGGGCAAACGTGAGGTACACGAAAACCTTGAAGGAGTATGTAGCAGAGCCAGGCTTTAAAGACCTGGAGGTGAATTTCGAGTTCCAGGTGCTCGGCAATTCGTCTCCCCAACTCGCTGGCATGGAGCGGACCCTGGCAGCCATAACGTACGCCGCCCTGCTGCAGCGGAACGCCATGCAAGAGGGCCTGCAGAACCTTTTAAGCTGGGCAACCGGCGAGGGCACCAAACTGTCACCTCAAGCCCTAGAGGTGAAAATAAAGGAAATATTCTGCCAACCAGCAGTCACCAAGGCAAGTGATGATCTGCTGCAGATTTCGTGCGGGAAGAGGGCGGAGGTCATCGAATTTCGCCGCGAGCGAATCCTGGATCACTGCAGAAACCAGTTCGACAGGCAAGCTCTCCTCAAGATCCCTCCATCAAACCGCCATCTCTTCGACGAAGAAGCCCTTAATTCCCAGCTACAAAAATTGGGAGGCTTTGCAAAGGTGCTCCGTCCCACCACAACACCGCAGCTATTTACCCCCTCAAGGTGCACGCTGGACCTTCCACGTCACATGAGAATGGGGATCAGAAACGCCTTCCGCCGAAACGAACCCCAAGCAAACCCTTTCATGAGGGGCAGTATTATCGGCCAGTCCATGGTACTCGCGCCCCTCAGACTGGCAGGCATCCCACCTCCGGTCCTAAAAAGGGAGGAAGAGCGCCAAAACCAAGGCGCGGACAAACTTCCCGCCGTCGGTTCCAAGGGGACAGATGACTGGCGGCCTTCTCCATTTCGGGCGGGAATGCTAGGCAGTTTTTACAAAGAATGGCAAAATGTAAATGCTCCCATTGCCATTCGAAAAATAATCAAGGGTTGTCGAATACCCTTCATCATGAAGCCTCCCTTGTCACTCCCATCAAGCGACAAAATGAGAAAATTTGCTACAAGAAGGACACAAGGAATGGAAAAAGCCATCAGGGAAATGCTGCAAGAAGGAATTCTGGAGCCGGCGCCACACAGCACGTGATATCTGTCTCAAATGTTCCTACGGACCAAACGGGACGGAACACAAAGGCCAATATTCAACTTGAAAGTCCTAAACGACTCCGTAAATACAAAGAAATTTGCCTTGATATCCCACTACAAAGTCCCAGAATTCCTCCAACCAAACGATTTCCTGACCAAAATCGACATCTCCCAGGCATACTTCCACATTCCAGTAGCCAAATCTCATCGCCGCTTCCTAAGGCTCAGTATTTTCAACGTTAGCTTACGTGACTTTAAACTGATAAAAAAAAGCTACCCACACGTTTGACATAAGTGCGTCCTTTTTCATTCAGTATAAAGTCGCTATGCTAACGATGAAACTACCGGGCCTAAGACTGGTTTACAACAATTGTCTCCTACAAATGACATGCTTGCCCCAAGGGCTGAGCAGCTCGCCCCAGATCTTTGCCTCAATAACCAACTGGATTGCCGAAACACTTCGCAATCAAGGGATCCGAGTTATTGTGTATCTCGACGACTTTCTACTGGCTCACCAAGACCAAGAAACCCTCCGGATACAAACACGAGACACACTCACCTTTCTTCAAAAACTGGGATGGACAGTAAACATACAAAAATATATCGAGGAGCCAACGCAGTCCATAGAGTATCTGGGAATAACAGGAACACCCAGCTGAATCACATGACCCTGGGAGAAAACAAAAAGCAAGGCCTTGTCGTGTGCTTAGAAGCCCTTCGCCAGAAGAAGAAGTGGCATTTAAAGGAGGCACAAAGCATTCTAGGAAGGCTCAACTTTGCCAACTTCGTTATTCCACGAGGCCGTCTTCACTGTCGGATGATGCAGTTAGCAGCTCACAAAATGAGCGTGCAGACACCTCACCGATACCATCCCATAAGACATGCAGTACTAGAAGATCTAGCTTGGTGGATTCAGAATATGAATACCGCCAATGTCATACACCCGCCAGGAGCATCACACTTCATCGTGACGGACGCAGCAGATCACGGTTGGGGAGCTCAAGTAGACGACAAACCCATAGCGGGTAAGTGGACCCTCGTACAAACAAAGTGGCACAGCAATATGAAAGAGATGTACACCATCTTGCAGGCTATGAGGTATCAGAGCAAATATTTGAAAAATTCTTCCTGTCTCATCCAGTCGGACAACAAGACCGTGATAGCCTACTTAAGGAACGAAGGCGGAACAAAGTCTCTAAAGCTCCTCCAAATGACCTTCAAGATTTTTCAGTGGACAGACATGCACAACATAAAACTGCAAATGAATTACCTCCCAGGACGATACAATGGACTGGCAGACCATCTATCAAGAGGAAAGTTGCTACCCGAATGGCACCTGCAAAGGGCAGTGACGGACAAGATCTTTCGGCAATGGGGCAGACCCACAGTAGACCTGTTTGCATCAGAAACAGCTCATGCAGTAGACCAGTATGTCTCAATAAACGTCAAAGATCAGAATACCCTATTTCACAACTCGTTCAGCAGGAAATGGAACTTCACGCTGGCCTGGGTGTTTCCTCCTCCATGTCTGATTCCACGAGTGCTCACTCATCTGAACCAATCCAGGGGAACATACCTTGTGGTAGCACCCAAATGGATCAAGGTGTTTTGGCTACCAGACCTGAAGAGCCGAGCCCTGTGTCCACCCATAACAATTCACAACCTACCATGCAACCTGGTGGACACAACAACAGGACTCCACCCTCCACAAGTACAAAAACTGGAGCTTCAAGTATGGATGGTTGGGGCTGAGATGAGGCATTAGTTGGCTGGACCAACCAAGAAAGATCTCTGCTCAATGCAAGCTGGCGTAAGTCCACCAATGCAGCTTACAAACAGGCTTGGAAAAAGTGGTGGGAGTGGAGTATACGGAATAAAATCAACCCTAAAAATCCCTCAGGATCTGAGCTGGCCCAGTTCTTAGCCTACTTAAACATAAAAGAGAAGCTGGCACCCAGAACCATAGCTCTCTACAAGTCTGCCATAGCAACATGGGTTGACCCAAATACAGAGTCACGCCTTAGTAACCATACTCTGGTAAAACAAGTCCTCAAGGGAATTAATAACACAGCAACTAAAAAAGACAAACCCCCCATCTGGGATCCTAGACATGTATATAATTGGCTGAAGGATAATACTCTAACTCCGGAATCCATAACACTGTTCGAAGCATCACGCAGATGTGCTGTAATCCTCCTATTAGCATCGGGGCGGAGAGTGCACGGCCTTACTCTACTAGAATATTCATCTGATCGCTTCGTGGATAACCAAGATAATATTATCCTGTGGCCCAAGTTTGGATCCAAAACGGACTCTAACACCCACCAACAATCAGGGTGGAAACTAAGCCAAGCAGAAAATGAAAATGTGAATCCCCTATTTTGGCTCCGAAAAGTTACAACATTATCGGAAGATAGAAGGAAAAGCGCGGAAAATCCAAAAGCCTTGTTCATCTCAACGAATGGTATACCTAAAGCGGCCTCAAGGACCATCATCGGGGGATGGGTGAAATCAGTGTTAAAAGACACGGGCATCAACAGCAGTCCCGGTAGTTGCAGAGCAGCCATAGCCTCTCTCAGCTGGATGGAAAACTGTCCCGTGGAAACAATACTGGCAAGAGGGAATTGGAAAAGTGAAAACACATTCTCAAAATCTTACAAACGAGAACTATATAAAAGCCTTGTATCTTTACACGTATACTTAATCAGCTGTCAGCTCGCATCCTCAAGTAATTAATTATTTAGATCGGTTTCACATCCTTATAGTGAATATAAAATTATACCAAAGTGTTTATTGGACTTTTGGAAAGGTTTTGTGATAATAAGAGTGACTTAATAAGGTGTTTTTATTTCTGAAGCGTAGTTTATTTTTAAATCAGTGTGCATATACATACATACTGCTAAGTCTCGCACACATACTCACATCCACTGTCAACCGACGTTGTCGAGGTTGCAGTCAAAAGCATCAACTCAGACATTTTGTCATTCTCCTATTGCTTGTAACTTAATTCATCATGGAATGTGGTAAATGCAACGAAGTGGTCAACAATGAAGATTTGATCACCTGTACCAAGTGTGCTGTCACGCTGCACTATATTTGCGCAGGTATTGGCGTCAAGGCCTTTAGAGTGATGTTGCAGGTGAACAAGCTGACATGGAAATGCACTGAATGTAAACCAAAAACTGCCGTTGCAAATGATGATTTATGGCCAAAGCTGGAGAACTATTTAAAGGAGAAGCTCGATCCGATTACTGAATTTATAAAAGGAAGTTTGGCAACGGACCTCTTAGCTATAAAGGAGAAGGTCTCGCAATTCGACGATATAAAGAATTCTCTTCAGTTTTTGTCGGACGAGTATGATCGTCTCAATAATTTGTGTAAGGATAATCAAGAAGAAATTTCTAAAATGAAGGTCGACAACATACAACTAATTGAAAAAAACAAAGTACTCGAGTACAGATTAAACTTGATGGAACAAAGACAAAGAAGAACAAACATTGAGATTCAGCTGGTTCCGGAAAAGAAGAACGAAAATTTGGTTGAAGTTACAAAGAAAATAGGTGAAGTTATACGTTTCCCTATAAAAACCGAAGACATACTAGCTTGCCATAGGGTGCAGCACCTGTCAAATGCATCAGGTCGACCGAGAAACGTTGTAGTCGAATTGCCCAATGGGCGCTACCGCGACCAGTTTCTTCTATCTGTTAAAACTTTTAATAAAGCCAATACATCAAACAAACTTAACGGGAAGCATATTGGATTTGATACTGCCAACCCTATATATGTGACTGAACACTTATCTCCCTATTTCAAACTGTTACACGCCAAAACCAGACAGACTGCAAAAGACAAACAAATTAAATATGTTTGGATTCAGAGCGGACATATACTTACCAAGAGGAACGATGATTCTCCCATTGTTGAAATCAAGGATGTTCCTTGACTTATAGGTTGTTAGACCGAGAAAAGTATGGAAGGATCAAATCTCTGAAATAGCGAATGAATGGGATATCCAGAGTCATAATAAAAGGAGGACTTGTATGAAAAAGGTTATGACTCTGGATGAAATGAAAGAAGTATGCAAGGACAGGAAGAAGTGGCGGCTAATCTGCAATGTTGATTTCTAATGTTGGTGTATTCATTTGCTACATTTTTTTGCATAGGAAATTTTTGACTTTTTTTGTATAGATTTCTTTGTAAGGTTTTGTTCTTTTTTATATTTAAATGTAATTTATTATTCATATTCCTTGACTTATAGGTTGGTATGAGGCTGACCACCCATACTGTAAAAAATGGTTCACTTTGCCAATGTCACCCCTGTTTCAGGGAAGGTCGGCAAAAGTTGTGGGGCTTATGTTCATTTGAGGTTTGGATTTATTTGTAAGTACACATTCAGCATTTGTAAGCGCGAACTACACTTGTTGGTTTGTGGGCATACATCTGAGAGCTTTAAATGAATATATCCTTGCAACTTAGATTATAGATTATTATAGATTATTATAGATGCGGCTGACCACCCATAATATAAAAATTGGTTCACTTTGCCAATGTCACCCCTGTTTCAGGGAAGGACGGCAAGAGTTGCAAGGCTTATGTTCATTTGAGATTGGGTTTTTATATTGTAGGTCCACATGCGGCATGTGTTAGCGTGAAATTATACATATCTGCTTGTGGGAATGCATTTAGTATAAATCTTAAATGATATATATCTTTGCAGCTTAGATTAGATTAGATTAGAAGGATTATAGCTCCCTGGATAGAATATAATGTAATATTGCACTTTGATAATGAGTTATATCCCAATCAACCCTATAATGTCTATTTTTTATCAAAACGTCAGAGGACTAAGAACGAAAACCAATGAAATTTATATGGAAATTCTTAATGAAGATTATGATATTATTTGCTTTATTCAAGATTTTTTTTTTTAAAGTATGTTTTCATTTATTTTTTTAGAGCATCATTAAGACATAAATTAGTATTTCAAAAAATTACGTAAGATTAATCAACATTTAAACTATATATCATATTTTTTTCAAAAGTCAAATAAATTATTTACGTATATAAATCAAAGCTTAATCTGGACTTGTTTTTGCTAGTTGCGGAAAGAGCTTTGCTAAAAAGCATATCCTCCAAAAACAAAAAAAAAATCTTAATTTTTTCTATGATAGAATAATTTTAAAAGAGTTTGTTGAAGGCATGATCAGATTACTTTTTTAAAATTTGATATTGTTTTCATTATTTTACCTTTTGAATATTGCAAAATTTCTTTTTTTTTTGTATTTTTCGTACACGTTTTTTTCCGACATTCAATGTTTAAAAAAAAAAATGAAAAAAATTCCATGTAGATAAAGTCTTTTTTAAACCTATAACAACAAAACAAATAGTCAAAATATTTTTTTTCATGGATTTTTTCCTTATTTCGCAAACCTTTAAAATTCTGTACAAAATGAATCAGTCTCCCTTTGTTCTTCAAGGGGCTCGGACGTGGGATCTGTGCCGCTTGCTTGTCCAACCTCTCTACCGCACGGTACTTCTCCCTCACACACGCAGAGCATATGGGTTAAAGACAACGTGTATTACAAAAACTATCTCCTCGTCTGCTGCGATACGAGCGTAAAAAAATACGAATAAATATTGAAAATAACACATTAAAACTTTGAAGTCGGAAAGTTTTCTTTCTTTTATTAGTATTGTTTGTAAACACAAAGCAATTGTATGTGGTCAAATAGGTTCAAAACGCACATCTAAATCTAAGTTGCAAATATATGTATCATTTCAGATTCATATTAAATGCATTCCCACAAGCAGACACGCATAATTTTACGCTCACACATGCCGCATATGGACCTACAGTATAAAAAACCCAATCTCAAATGAACATAAGCCCTGCAATTCTTGCCGACCTTCCCTGAAACAGGGGTGACATATTGGAAAAGTAAACCATTTTTTACAGTATGGGTGGTCAGCCTCATACCAAATAATAATAATAATATTAGGATGATTTATTTGGTGAGCGCTGTTTTTGTGTGTATCACACCTGAAGAGCCCTCTGCGAGCTTGGTCGTCGCTGTAGAAAGCGCCAATTCTCAAGCAAGACCCAGTTGTAAGGTTGGATGGACCTTTCAGCGACCGGTCTTTGGTAAAGGTTTATGAATTTTTCGACTCAGCGAAGAGCACATTCGAAAGCACACTGGTATATTTTTTGTGCTCCGCCGGGATTCGAATCCACAACCTTCCATCAACGAGTCCGGATGGTTGCCACTGCACTACGGACCGGGGCAAGATGCCAACGACACGCGGTGTACCTGAGCGGTAACCCATCCAAGTACTATCCGCGCCCAATGTTGCTTAACTTCGGTGATCTATGGGAACCGGTGCTTTCAACATGGTAACGTCGTTGACCTATAAGTCAAGGAATTTATTTTTTACACATAAGTGTAATAAATTTACAGTATGGGTTACTTGATTAGTACGTTTATTAATTTATTTAATAAAAAATATTAAAACTGAATAAAAAGTTGATATGCGAAAAAAAGTGTTTTTTTTTGCTCCTGGCGAGAAATTGAATTTTATTTATTGGTAAAATTGACCGGTCCGTAGTTCAATTGTCAACGCTTCGGACTCGTAACTCGAAGGTTGTGAGCTCAAATCCCGGCGAAGCACAAAAAATATACCATTTATATTTTCAAATTTGCTTTCGCTGGGTTGAAAAAATTCATAAACCTTTACCAAAGACCGGTCATCAAAAGGTCCATCCAACCTTACAACAACTGGGTCTTGCTTAAGAATTGGCGATTTCTATAGCGACGACCAAGCTCGCAGAGGGCTCTTGAAGTGTGATTCACACAAAAACAGCGCTCACCAAATAAATCAGCCTATTTTTTTTAAGCCTACAGCTCCACAGTAATAGGGGCTTTCTTGAGAATAGGTGCATTCCATAGCGACGGTAAAGTTCGGCTCTTGAGGAGTGTTTCGCATCACCTTAGAATAAACACAACTAAGCTGCACATATGGTGTAACTTCTTGCCTGCGTTAACCCCGAAAGGGTCGCATGTGGCGATTCGGGACCTATTTATTTTTACAGGTAAGGAGGCCGGCCTCACACCAACCAGTTTCAGTTGAAGTAGGGGTTTTCCAACCTCCGGCTGGTGCTCATTTCTTGTGAAGGCTGAGTAAACCTTGCGATCGAACCCTTGCTCTCGGCATGGAATGCAAGCATTTTACCAATTGAGTGATTCCTTGACTTATAGGTTTGTATGAGGCTGACCACCCATACTGTGAAAAATGGTTCACTTTGCCAATGTGTCAGGGAAGGTCGACAAAAGTTGTGGGGCTTATGTTCATTTGAGGTTTGGATTTTATTTGTAAGTACACATTCAGCATTTGTAAGCGCGAACTTCACGTGTTGGTTTGTGGGCATACATCTGAGAGCTTTAAATGATTATATATCTTTGCAACTTAGATTATAGATTATAGAGCTATCGACCTTTTTACGAGCTTGGTCGTCGTCGCTACAAAGTGCCAATTCTCAAGCAAGACCCAGTTGCTGTAAGGTGGGATGGAGCTTTTGTTACCGGTCATGAGTAAAGGTTTATAAATTTTTCAACCCAGCGAAGAGCAAATATGAAAATATAAATGGCATACTTGTTGTGCTCCGCCGGGATTCGAACCCACAAATTCCATTCAGAGTCCGAAATGTCACCACTGAACTACGGACCGGTCATCACCAGAATAATTTCTATCATAAGGATTATGAAAAAAAAGACATTTTTTTGTGCAAAATATTTTACTATACTTTATTATAATATTTTTCTATTTGGTCGTCATTGTAATATTATGTCTTTCAATGGAAATAGGAAAAAATGTTAAACAATGGTTCTTTGTTCAAATTTTACCTACCCCCATAAAAAGGATTCTCGATTTTTGAAAGACATTTTTCTATGACTTATGCTTACCAAGTGATCTTATCTAAACTGCAAGGATATGTTACATTGGGGATTCACATTATATGCATTCTCACAAGCAGACACGTACAAGTTCGCGCTTAAACATGCCGCATGTGTACCTACAATATAAAAACCCGTATTTCAAATGAACATAAGCCCTGTAACTCTTGTCGTCCTTCCCTGAAACAGGGGTGACATTGGCAAAGTGAACAATTTTTACAGCATGGGTGGTCAGCCGCATACCAACCTATAAGTTAAGGAATATACACGACAAATTACATTTTTTAAATCAATTGTTAAAATTTGGCCAAACGCTATATTTTTTGTGCTCCGCTGGCATTCGAACCCGCAACCTTTCATTCAGAGTCCGAAGTGTTATCATTGGACTACGGACCGGTTTGTTTTACATAATATAAATTATATTCCTTTGCACTCCGTGGGGATTCGAACCCACGACCCTTCATGTCAATTTATTTATTTTTAGATTGCCGCCTTTGATTCTATACGACTCATCTATAAGAGACTTCAGGTAGAGTCTTTTGAATTACCAACAAAGAAATTAACAATACATTAGTCCGACAAGTTAAGCTGATTCCTAGAAAACCCTGTCTACCTTAGGAATCATTTTGTTGACATAATGACTTGTGTTTATAGTTACTTGCAGATTGTTTTTTTTTGTTTTCTGGTTTTTATTTGGTTGGCACTGTGTGACTGTATAGTCACAGATTTCATTTTTTAAAAAAGAAAAATATATTTTTTTCCGGTCGATAGCTCAGTTGGTAGAGTGCTCGCATACTACCCCGTGAGCTCGGGTTCGAATCCCACCGAGGAGGGTGTCAGAAATGATTTCCTATTTCGGTGTTTATTTCAAACCCCAAAATAAAAATACCGGCAAGGTTTACTCAGCCTTCACAAGAAATGAGTATCAGCCCCCTCGGGAGCTGAGAAACCCCTACTTCAACTGAAGTGGTTGGCGTAAGGCCGGCCCCCTTACCTGTAAAAATAAATAGGTTCAACTCGCCACATGCGACCCCTTCGGGGATAACGCGGCAAGAAGTCACACTATATATGTAGCTTAGTTGCGTTTTAATCTAATCTAATCTATATGACTATATCAATAGGTACAAAATATTTTATTATGTATTTATCTACTTTTAATTAGTTACTCTATTCAAATGTCACTATGAAATATGTAATATAATGTCGGTGTTATAGCCGCGGGGATCGAGTCAGGTTATTTGGAACCGGATAACGCTGGTTCGAATCCCGCGCCGATAACTTCGACCCTGGTTCAACAGATGCCGTTGCATGCACACAAGCTTCTGTTTTCGCATGAAGACAACTAGCCAGGTAAAATAAGTTGGTGGATTGCATTCCTTTCCACAAATCTATTTAAAAAAAAAAAAAAATACTATAGTAGCCATTTATAAAAGTTCAATATATCTCAAATTCATAAACCTACCTGCTTACATTTTCGGGATAAAAATAAGTACAAAGTGGAAATTATGGGAAGAAGCAATGGATATAAATGAACTGAGATCAGTATGTAAGGATAGAAAAAAGTAGAGGAGACTTTTCTAGAGGCTCAGGCCACACTTAATGTAAAGACGAAAGCGTTATAATTTTTTTTTTTTTTTAAGAAATCCTGTCCTATAGTCCGGTCGATAGCTCAGGTGGTAGAGTGCTTGCATTCCATGCCGAAAGCTCGGGTTCGAATCCCACCGAGGGTGTCAGAAATGATTTCCCGTTTTGGTGTTTATTTCAAACCCCAAAATAAAATACCGGCAAGGTTTACTCAGCCTTCACAAAAAATGAGTACCAGCACTCTCGGGAGTTGGAAAACCCCACTTCAACTTAAAGTTGTTGGTGTAAGGCCGGTCCCCTTACCTGTATAAATAAATAGGTCCCGAATGGCCACATGTGACCCCTTCGGAGATAACACAGGCAAGAAGTTACACTATATGTGTAGCTTAGTTGCGTTTTTTATTTTGCGTGATGGGAGATCCACAAAAGTCGTATATAAAAAAAATCTTCAAACGGCAATAGCAAGTCGAGCATATTTTGTGGGGCTAAATCCATACGGTCTGAGGCGAAAGGGGATGGGGGGAAACGGGTCGCAACTTTGACAGCTTTCGGCGCGGTGCAACATGAGAGCGCCCCCTTAACTGAAACCTGGCTACACAAAGACATAACTAACGAGGAATTATTTGATGACAGATATATCGTTTTTAGACGGGACCGTGAAGATACTGCTTTTTCGAGTAGATCAATGGGCGGTGGGGTTCTGGCTGCGGTTAAAAGGAGTCTCAATGTTAGAACTAGGCCTGAATGGCGCTCTGGGATGGAAGATCTATGGCTAACAATAAGGAATAGTGATGGTCGCCCCGACTTAAACATATGTGTTGTCTATATCCCTCCAGACGCTAAAACCGACCAGCTCCACAACCATCTAAATAAATGCAGTGAGATTTGCCTTGACTCTCCACCAGGAACCACAAATATAATATTAGGAGATTATAACTTACCATCTATTGTCTGGTCACCTAACTCTGATGATCATCTGAATATTACTTCTAAGAGTGGTGCGAAGGCACAGCTTCTGGAGGACATGTTGTCTCTGACCGATTTCAAACAGTTCAATTTAGTATACAGTAGTATTAATTCTGGTATATTAGACCTTGTTCTCTCCAATGCTCCAATGAACGTGTCTTCGACCGTAGGATTGGTGCGGGCGGACGGTTATCACCCTCCTTTGGTCGTGAGTATTGCTCCTTCTCTTGTCCCGATTGGTCTGAGCTGCAATGCCGAGCGTGTTCGTTATAATTTTCGCAAAACCAACTTTACGTCGTGTAAGAAGGAACTCTCCGAGATTGATTGGTCGTTCCTCAAAGATCTTGATGTTAACGATGCTCTGCAGCTTTTTTACAACTCAGTTTGGCGAGTAATTGAACATCATACCCCAAAAATGAGACCTAAGTCTCACAAATACCCTTCATGGTACAGCGCTTCCCTTATCCATATGATTAGGGAAAAAGCCAAAGTTCACAAAAGGTTTCAAATATATGGTAACGAAAGGGATAAGAAGGCCTTTGCTGTCTTGCGAAATAGGGTGAAGAAGTCAATTAAAGATTGTCACAAATCATATGTAGCCTCCATCGAGGCCTCGCTCAAGCACTCCGCTAAACCCTTTTGGAGTTATGTAAACTCACACAAACACTCAAGTTCCATACCACAGGAGGTCTGTTACGATGGAGTCTCAGCTAATGGTGGTGAGAGTGTCAGCAATTTATTTGCAGAGTTCTTTTCTTCTGTCTTTGTCGACTCCTCTTTAATTGACGATCACTTAGAAAACTCCTCTTTTGTATCTCACCTTTCTCTTTGGTAAATACGAAATATTAAAAAGTATCAATAGTTTAGATACTAACAAGGGCATTGGAAGTGACGATATCCCGAATTTATTTGTAAAGGAATACGCTGACGAATTGATTGACCCTTTGTTTACTATTTTTCAGCGATCGCTTGACAGCGGTGTCTTTCCGGTTTTGTGGAAGGTCTCGAGAATTATTCCTATTTATAAATCCGGCAACAGAGCGGACGTAAAAAACTATAGGCCCATCAGTCTATTGCCTGTCTTCTCGAAAATTTTCGAGAAGGTCATGTACGCGTACGTCTATCACCACGTCGGTCCGCTGCTAGACAAAAACCAGCATGGTTTCGTCTCCAAAAAATCCACGAATACCAATCTGATGGAGTTTGTGAACTACCTGAGCGAAAGTCTTGATTTCAGGGTCCAGGTGGACGCTATCTATACCGATCTCAGCAAGGCGTTTGACCGGGTTGATCACGGTATTCTTCTGGGTAAACTGCATAGGATGGGCATTGGGCGTGGTTTGCTGAACTGGTTCAGCTCTTATCTTGGAGACAGCGTGCAGTATGTCTCTGTAGGAGGACACGACTCTGGTCCAATTGTGGTCACTTCTGGTGTGCCACAGGGTTCGCACTTGGGTCCCGTTGTTTTTAATATTTATGAATGATCTTGGCGCGAATCTCGCTTGCAGTTATCTGATGTACGCTGACGACCTAAAAATATTCATTCAGGTGGTCGACTGCCATAAATTGCAGACTGACTTGAGTGCTTTGACTGCCTGGTGCTCTACTAACAACGTGCTGTTGAATACAAGTAAATGTTATTCTATCACGTTCACCCGTAATACAAAGGTTACAAAATATGACTATAAAATCAACAGCGTGTGCATTGACAGGGTCACCGCGATCAAGGACTTAGGCATCACACTCGATGCAGAACTTACGTTTAGGAAACATTACGAAATCATTACACAGAAATCATATAGGACTCTGGGTTTCATCTTTAGAATTACGAAACCATTCAAAAACCCAAGTAGCCTGATAGCATTGTATTACTCACTAGTCCGAAGCATACTCGAATACCAGTCCTTTATATGGTCACCCCACTATGCCGCTCATAAAGACAACATTGAACGTGTTCAAAAGTGTTTCACGAGGGTACTCTCTTACAGAGCAGGTTTAGGAAGGGGAAAGGACTACCCTGAGCGACTTCGTCACTTTAAGATGGATACGTTGTATGATAGGCGCATTAGTGCTGAACTTGTATATCTTTCTAAGCTCATACATGGAGATTTGGACACAACAGATATTGAGTGTTTGCATTTTCATGGAAATGTACGATTAAGAAATAGCGAAACATTTAGACTCAGGAAATACAAGTCCAACGTTGGTCATTTTCGACCTCTTGATCGAATGATGAGGTCCTACAATGCCTTAGAGAGAGTTCTTCCTGATATTGACATATTTTCCAGTTCAATTCAATCACTCAAAACTGCGATAAGGGGTAATTTTTGTCGAGATTGATAATTTTAATTTTATATTATAGGTTTTTTTTTATATTTGTAAACAATTTTCATGTATGTTTGGTTTCTGTTTGCATGGCTGACGTCGCGTTCAGTATTTTCAGAATTTTTATTTTTTAAATGCCTGAAATTTCAAAGCAAGCATTTTATAGACATTGCCTGTGACGTTCTATGAATTTGCGTGTGTGCGTTGGTTATCGCTGTACAGCATTGTATTCTGTATGTGTGCGTGTGGCCACACTTGTAACTTTGTATCCAGCTAGGAGTATAAATACCTACTCCGACTCATAATTACCTACTCCGGCTAATTAATTATTGTTAAAATAAGATTATGCGATAGGTACCTTTTATTGGAGCATTGGAGATACTTATGTATTTGTATTATGTGTTTTGTGTATGTGCAACTCCTTTGTTCTGTTGGTGTCTTTAAGAATAAATAAAAAAAATAAAAAGCCCAGAGGCTGAGCGATCATCATCCTTGGCCAACCTATTTGCACCCATCCATTAAGACATCACATAGATGCCAAGCGATCATCACCCTTGGCCTATCTATCTGCACCCAGCCCTCAAGAAATCACAGACATAATATCAACACTGGCATCTCACCGGCGATAACAAACACTTCTCACAAATAATGAGGAACATTCCAGACAGGACCTTAATACATAATAGCAGAGTTTTACATACCAATAAAACTCATATTATGTGTGGTCCTGTCTGGAATGTCTACCACATTACTGCCTCGTGAGAGTACAATTGCAGGGGAATCATTCCCTGCCTGGTGAGATGAGGGTGGCCAACCCAAAAATATGACCAGTACCAAATAACACAAAGTTGGGAATAAATGAACTGAATGGAAAGGATTATCATCATTCTGGGGGAAAAAGGAGAGTCTTCTCTCACAAATAATGAGGAACATTCCAGACAGGACCACACATAATATGAGTTTTATTGGTATGTAAAACTCTGCTATTAACTGTTTTAAAACCACCCTTGAATCGCTAGCTGACAAGTTTGCTCCTCAGATTACACGAACCTCAAGAATAAGAGAGTCAATTAAATGGTTCGATGAAGACTGCCGAAAAGCAAAACTCGAGTTACGCTACTTTGAAAGAAGGTTTAGAGCAAAACAATCTATTGATAGCAAAGAGGAATTGACAGCCGCCATAGGAAAATATAGAGAACTTTTAAAAACCAAAAAAACATCGTTTTGGCATACTCAAATATCAGAAGGCAAACAGAATCCACAAAAGTTTTGGAAACATATTAACAGTCTTTGTGGAACAAAACAGGAGAAAGTCACATCAACGGCTGAGGCTGAAGACTTTGCAACTTTTTTTCAAGAAAAGATAAATAAAATTCGTATTATAAATGGTCCACCAATAAATATTGAAATGGTGAAGATCGGTACACAACTGCTCGAAAATTTGGCAACCACAACCTATGATGAAGTAAAGAGACTCATTACCAGTGCAGCAAACAAGCAATGTGACTTGGACACGATTCCAACGTGGCTTTTCAAGGAGTGCCAAAGCACGTTAATACCCTGGCTTGTAAATTTACTGAACATCTCGTTTGCAGAAGGCACTGTGCCTACTTTTTTAAAAACCGCGGTCATCACTCCTGTGCTGAAAAAATCCCAGCTTGATCAAGAGAACCTGTCAAACTTTCGCCCAATCTCAAATCTACCATTTGTGGCGAAAATTGTAGAACGTGTAGTAGCAGCAAGACTCACAGATCACCTTCAGAGCAACAATCTGTTTGCAAGAATGCAATCTGCATATCGACAAAACTACTCCACGGAAACTGGCATAGCTAGACTCATATCTGACTTAACCACGGAAGCAGAAAAAGGAAACATAGTTATGATGACTTTATTAGATATGAGCTCAGCGTTCGATACAGTCGATCACACGATTCTTTTGGAAAAACTCAAGAGAAAGGGAATACATGGAAGAGCACATGACTGGTTCCGCTCGTACCTAACTGAACGTCACCAAACGGTCCGACTGGGAAACAGCACAACCAAACCTTTCTTCTTATCGTCAGGAGTGCCACAAGGCTGGCAATGAGTTTCAGCGCCCTTGGAGTGACTACATCACGAAACGGCGCTATAAAGAAATCATCAACTCATCATCATCATCATCATCAAGGCTCAGTTTTGGGTCCACTACTTTTTATCACATACACTGAGGAAATGGAGCAGATTGTTAAAAAATGGAATATCAGTATACATTGTTATGCTGAGGACTGCCAATTGTATTCGTCTTGCAGACCAGACAATATTGAATGTCTAAAAACCAACATGGAAAGTTGCATTAAAGACATACAACAATGGATGTCAGCAAATAAATTAGTGCTGAACCCAGAAAAAACCGAAGTCATTTTCATAGGAACGTCTCGTAGGAAACACTTGCTCGAACAAGGACCTGTCACCATATGCGGCAATATAATTGAGCCAGCAAAAAGCATACGATTACTGGACGTGCAAATTGATCAGTGCCTTACTCTTGGTGACTACGTTAGCAAGACCGTTCAAGTGGGTTTCTTCGGCCTTAGACAGTTAAAGTCAATAAAACGATACCTCCCAGTGGATGCCATCAAGAGCTTGGTACACGCATTTGTGGTCTCGAGAATTGATTACTGTAACTCAATATATGCAGCGCAGCCAGCTTACCAACTGCGTCGACTACAGGCTCGTCCAATTTCTGCCACATCACTCCTCTGCTGAAAAGGCTAAACTGGCTACGTATACCTGAGAGGGTAACGTTCAAGCTGTGCGTTATTACACACAAGGTTCTGCATGGAGCAGCTCCAGAATATCTGCAAGAGCTCATCAAGAAAAAATGTGTGGACGAGAGAGGCTGGACACTGAGGTCAACTCAAACAATTGGCAGCACGCTGGAGCTTCCGAGGAGAAATCCGACTACCGTATTTGGTGATCGTGCTTTCCGTGTTGCTGCGCCCATGGCCTGGAACTCATTGCCAGCAGGACTGCGGACAACAGAAAAAGAGGCAGCTTTCAGAAGGGCCCTGAAAACTCACTTATTTATACAATCTTCAGCGCCTTTGGGATGACCAACGGTCATGAAAAGGCGCAGAAATTTTTTACCAATAATAATCTACACATTAAACACTATTAGTTTCTCACTCTTTTGAACTGGAAAAGCTCATATAAGCACCGCAGTTTCATTTCTTATTTAAACAAGCAATACCATTTCATTTAATACAATATAACAGTGGCCCACAAAAAAAATGTAGAAAAAAGACACGGCATGTTTCTAAAACAGAGGTAATGGACTAGGCACGTTTAAAATGTGAGGAAAAAATTAAATGTCACTTGGTCAAGCTAGAGGCAGGATAGAGTCATAAATTCAATACAATAGGTATTAATTATTTACTTTCGAAAGACAGTAAAGTGCAACGCACTCTCAACTGCATTTACAGTGGTACCTCGAGATAAAAGTGCCCTAACTAAGTTATTTGAGATACGAGCTGTCGAGTGATGTTTAAAATACAAGGAAAAGAAACACCCCGAAAAAGTTGCAACTGGGTACAGTTTATTTTGCTTTACATTCTGTTTTGTTATGTTTGTATACAATTTTTGTCATTTATACATTTTTCTTATCCAAAAACACGTAACAAAGACAATTGGGGGTTGCATTGGGGATGGAACGGATTACTGGCATTTCGCGCAAATTGACATACGAGCAAGGTTACGGAACAAATTAAACTCATATTTCTTCTTCTTCTTTTTCTTTGTGGCGGATTCCCGCATTCAGCAGGGGCGCCAGTGTCAAGTTGTTTAATGTAGGGATTGGGAAAGATGGGAATAGCTGAGGAAGAGTAATTTGCAATAATATGCACAGATCATTCTTTAAACCTGCGGCTAGCGGAGGGACCGGCACGAAAAGAGGGATATCAACAAAGTAAAAACAGTAAAGAAAAAGTGGAAGTAGGTAATTAATTTGTACATTGACGGGCAGAAGATGAGATTGAAATCAGACTGACTTGGATAAAATACTTTATAATTTATATTGTTCTGAGAAATGAATTTCAGGAAAAGAAGGGTGATAGGTTTCGAATTAAGTGATAAACGATAAGAAATATTTATTACAAGCTTTCCCTGACAACGGTGTTAAAACTTTTTTGTTGCTTACATTATAGGTACACTAATAAAATCTCATATTATACATATTTTGAAAATATTTTTTCTCAAATATTTCATCAGAACAGATTGATCTCTCGTCCCTCGCGTGTGTACCAATGTTTATAAACAAAATCCAGGCAAGTTTACTCTATTCAGATAGATATAACTGTTTACGTTTTTTGTTTTTTTGTAAAATAACTAATGTATTTTTCTCTTTAGTGAGGAGTATTTAAGTGAGTAAAAAAATTGTTTAAAACCTAATGGATATAAAATCTAGTCATGGAATGTGCGTATAATATATTTTTTACTTTCTTGCTATAGCCGAAGGCTATAAAGAAAGTTATGATTTGGTGTGAAAAAAAAATTTCAAGGTTTTCACGGAAATGAGTTGTCCTGGTGCAGGACATGCCAAAAAACACTATCTTTCAAAAACGTCCGTCTGTATGTGTGTATGTATGTCACTTTCCAAAGTATAAGACCTAGAGATACCAAATTTTGGCTACATCAACTTTTTTGAACATGTATTAAATATGGATAACATGGCATTACACCAACTTGAAAATTCAAGATGGCTGCGATACAAAAAAAACATAAAATTGCACTTTTCTCAAAAACGGCTCCAAGAATTTTTCTTAAATTTTCAGAGTTGCCATTAATTCATTTTAACTTAATAAATTAGTTATGGCAACACTCTTACTAATCTGTGTCTATGGGCTGCCATATGAAAAAAACAAACAATTGTGGTTTTCTCGAAAGTTAAGGGGTCAACAAAAATATAATGTTCTACAATGTTATGGACAACATAAATTTCTACAAATTAACAAAAAAAAATTTTTGAAAAAATAAATATAAAGCACCGTTTACACAACCTGAAATTTTAAATCGAAAATATTACAAAAACCTATTAAAATGCAAGATATTTAAATTTGTTTTCGATTTGATAGAAAGAACAAGCTTATCACTTTAATTCGTAATCATTTTTTTTTTACTTTTTTGAAAATTCAAGATGGCTTCCTAAGAGCTGAAAATTTAAAATGCGATTTTCTCAAAAACGGCTCCGACGATTTTTCTTAAATTTTTTGTGAATCTATTTATATAATAGTGCTATCTAATAATTATAATCATTTCTTCATCATAATCTCGGTTTAGGGAGTTGCCATATAAAAGAAAAAAATAATGGAAAAGTTCTCGGCAGTTAGAGGGTTAATAAAAAAATAATGTAGCACAAATATAAAATAATGATATTAACCTATTTATTGCCATCATTATTTTTTCCAAAAAGTGAATCAAAAGTATAGCCGCCATACAAAGTGAAAATTTTCCATACAAAATGTATTAGCAATTTTCTTGGTAGTCAAAGGGTTAAAAATAGATAAAAGGCTGCGATTCTTAAAATTTTATAAATACCAATAATAATCAGTCGTTACTTTTTCAAAATATAGCTAAAAAGTTTACCCACCATACAAAGTACTAGTTTGCATACAGAAGGGTTCAATGACCATCTATAATAATCTAGAATATAAGTTACAATGAAATATAAACATTCAAAACTAATATGAAATGCATGCCCACAAACAGGTACGTGTAAGTTCGCGCTTACGAATGCTGAATTTGTACTTACAAATTAAAACCAAATCTCAAATGAACATAAAACCTGCAACTCTTGCCGACCTTCCTTGAAACAGGGGTGACATTGACAAAGTGAATTATTTTTTACACTTTGGGAGGACTGAGAAAATTGACATAAGACTGAATGAAAAAAGAGTGGAGGTTGTGAAAGAATTTGATTATCTGGGAAGCAAGTTTGAGTCGAATGCGAAATTGACGAAATAATTGAAAAAGCGCGCTAGTAGAGGAAGAAGTGTAATGGAAACGATTGGAAGAATTGCAAGAAATAGGAAACTTACGAAGAATATGAGATCGGCGGTCCACAATGGCATATTGGTTGGTGGAAGTGAGGCTTAATGAATGTGAGCTGAGTAAAGTATGTAAGTACGGTTGAAATGGCTTACCTGAGAGCAATGGCTGGAAAGACACTGAGTGATAGAGTACGTAATGCTTGAGTGATGAACGAGTGTGGTATAAAAGAGAATATGAGAATGAAAGTACAAAAAAGTACGAGGAGATGGTTCAGACATCTTGAAAAAATGGATGATGAACAACTAACGAAGAAAGTGTACAAAGGAAATGTCAGAGGAAAGCGCCGAAGGGGAAGGCTGAGGAAAGAATGGTTAGACCAAATAGGTGAGATTGCGAAAGAATGGATTCTGCAGAGTGAGAATAAGAGAAGAGTATGTATGAAAAAGGTGATGACAGCAAAAAGTGGAGGCGCATCTGCGGAGGTACCGGCCACCCTTAATGAAATGGTGGCAGGATACAGTACAGTACAGTACAGAGGTCAGCTTCATACCAACTTATGAGTCGAGGATCTTTCTTGTGTAATTGGTACTTTTTCAAATAAATCAACAAAATATTTATATTCATTTAAGTATTTATATGCCTATATCCATATTGTACGAGTATGCAGGTACACACGGCGGTGGAATACAATTGATTTATTATTGATATATTATATTTTTATTGAAACGGCATAAGCTGGTAGATGATTGTAGCTTTACATACGTCATACAGTGGGTTAATTTTTGCAAGAAAGTCGAGTACAGATTCTGTGCAATTTATTTAAGTAGTATTGTTGTGATTTACTTGTTTTTAAATAAAACAACAAGTGAAAACATGTGTTGAAAGTTTGTGATTTGTGTTCCTGGATAATTAATCAATATACTTTTTCATAAATTTTGAAGTTTCATCAAGTAATTAAGGTAGGAAATCAATTTATGTGTAAAAAAATAACCTCAAAAAAGTATTCCGTTCTGGCGGTGCGTATGTAGCAAATAAATTCAGAATCGGAACGGTTAAGCTCATCACATTTTTTTTGTCAATAGAATTTGTGCAGAGTCCATTTTCCTATAAAATATATTTGAACATAATAATGTTAAGACTCCGGTCAAAAAAAAAATCCCGTTTTTAAAAATATGTTTCTTATACTTTATGGCCTTACTAAACGAGTGACATTAATGAAAAGATCACGCATGTTAAATAATTTTTTAACATAATTTTAAAGTTTTTTTTTTTATATAACTTAAAAAATGACGCCACGAAAAAATATTTAAAAAAAACTTGTTTTTTTTTTTTTTTGTTGCTCGCAGTTGTTTTGTATTTTGGAAATATTTTTATTCTTTATAATTATATAATGATATACAAATTCTAGTTTATGGTGTGATTTTTAACCCTTAACTTGGCAGAGGCAAAAAATCTTATTTTTTTAGTTTTTTTTATAAAATTTGTATATAAAAAAAATCAAAGATTTCAGGAAAAATAATTTTTAAAATCCTAGATTTTCACTTTTCTGGAAATCGCATGTATCTAATAGGATACATTGCCAGGCTCCTGGAGAACCACTCGCGCTGTTTTATGTATACAATAGGATACACTGCCATGCGACCGGAGATTTAGTTCAAAATAAGTTTTATGTATATATTATAAAAGGGTTCATTTATTGCGACTTAATTTATTATAAATCAATGATAAATATAATATTACAAATGATATGAAAGAAATAAATCATTTTTTAAGTTTATTTTTATACAAAAAATCAAAGTTACAAAAAATCAACTGACCGAAAAGTATCTTGACCACCATAAACTAAAAAGTCAAGTATAAGACCTGATACTCCGTTTTTATAATTTTGAATGAGTTGATATGGGTGTAGTTAAATTTTGAGAAATGGAAGCCGATACAGATGTAAATTATGATAAGGATGGTAAGGCACTGTAACTGCTAATTGCAGCACTTGGGCTCGGATAAACCCGTGTAACGATGGGAGTTAAATGATTGTTGCAGTAGATATCATTAATTTTTTCATCAGTGTCAGAATTTAAAATATTCATTGTTTCCAAGGAGGAATTCAAAGAAGGAGCTGAGCTTGTAGACGGTGAAAGAGAACGAAGCTCATCTTCGTCTGTGGATTCATCACTCAAATCTGATGATGCTTGCATGCGAGGAACTAAGCTCTATATTTTTTCTAATTGTGTATGCGGTTTACTTTCCAAGAAAGAAAGCATTCCATTGTGTCAACAAAGAAACATAAAAAAAAACATAATAAAGTCTAGTTCTATAGAGCATTACCCCAAAATATAGGTACTAGTAAAAGGGGAATAATAGATTACATATTCTTAAAAATAAGAAGTACAACACTAAGCAAATAAACGATCAAGATAAGACAAACCATTCAGTATTATTACAAAACACTAAAATTCTATTTTTTCTGGAAATAATGCAAAAACTTGTTTTCTCAGAACTGGTTAGTTTTTGCTTTTGTATGAAATGCATACAAACAGTCCTTCTCCCAGCGCTTGGCAACGTATCTAATAATATACATCGCCCGGCAACACTACTTCTCTAGTCCCTTAGCAATGTATCCTATTGGATACAGCGGAATAAACATTGGAATAACAGATTATTGGACCAATAAAAAATTAATTTTACTATACATGTTGAAACATTTATTATTTGAGACCATAAAAATATTTTTTAATTTAAATTTAAAAATTTAATACTATATTTGAAAAAAAAAAAAAAGTTACTGGAGCGCCCGCGCCACCCTTTGACCTCGTTGCCATCTCGTTTGAAAAAAACACACAGAGGCTTTTTACAGACGGTTCATTATTTTTTACCATAAACAATACAACCTAAAGAAGAAGATCCAAATATTTTTAAATATTTAATATTTGTAGTCTTGGTCACAGATTTAAATAAAAACGATGTATCTAATAAGATACGTTGCCAAGTTAAGGGTTAATAGAATAATGTGAATAGTTTTTGCGATAATATGAAAAAACTGTTTTCAAGAATTAAATAAGTTAATTAGTTTCAGTTTTTTCATATTATCGCAAAAACTATTCACATTATTCTATTAAAAATCACACCATGTACTAGAATTTGTATCATTCTATAATAATGAAGAAAAAAAATATTTCTAAAATACAAAACAACAAAATGCGAGCAATAAAAAAAAACGAGTTTTTTAAATATTTTTTTGTGGCTTCATTTTTTAAGTTATATAAAAAAAAACTAACTTTAAAATTAAGATAAAAAATTATTAAACACGCGTGATTTTTTTCTTTAATGTCACTCGTTTGCTAAGGCCATAAAGTATAAGAAACATATTTTAAAAAACAACGGGTTTTTTCTTTTTAACACAGCCTTAAAAGTGTTAACGTCATAAATAATAAACTTTTTTTCTGGTAATTGCTTCTCTACTGTTGTGGAACAATAAAAAAATCCCAATTATTTAACCCTCGTCGAATAATCTAAATGTCTGAGGAAGTACATTAAAGCAATGTAAAAATTGGGGCTTTTAGTTAAAATGCTGTGTAAGTAGGTAACATATTTATCAGAAATCTGGTGTTGTATAAGAGAATGCCAGAATACCTTGCCGAGCTCACCAAACCTACCACATGAAGCATTGAGAGGCTACCTCTGGGCTTGGCAGATCATCATTATAAACTGGACAACAGGACAGACAGTTTTGGTCTTCCTGGCCCGTTTCAGCCTTGTGGTGCCTAGAGTGTTGGGCACTTAATGGAGCCCACTGTTGCAGCCACATTTATGGCGCTCGGATGTATGGGGTCCAGCAGATGGTGGGACTAGAACAGTGGTGATTGAGTCTAGGCATTTGCAGTAGCTGGTCCCCTGCAAAATCTTTCTGGAATCTTTGCAAATTGAATCAGAAGTACCCTTTTGTTAAATGATAGCTTTAGGCTTTCACAGCCTACTATTAACAAGTGAGTTTTTAACCGAACCTATTGCTGCAGTCCATTTGCTCCGATAGACTACGGCAACAGATCCCAGAAAAAATCCCCCAAGTGATAACCTGGTGTTTTTTAAATTAATAAGTTATGTTGCAGTTAAGTAGGTCATTCACAAAATAAATTAATACTAATTACACTGGCAACAAAAAAACATGATTGTATTTTTCTGTTTGTTTATGTGCTATTTTTTTACATGTTTGTTATTTCTCACACAGCTGACTAATCTGTTGAAATCCCAAACACTTTAAATATTTGAATAATAATTAAAAATCTCAAAAACAAAATAGGATGTTATTATTCTTGTGTTGCCATATCAATAATTTCCTGTCTATTCTCCCTTTAATCTTCTGCTGAAATCTTCTTGCTGTAATTCCTTCCACTCTTTCTTTGCCTTCATTCGTTTTAACTGGCCGTCCCTGAAACAATTAGAATAAAATAATCAGGTTACAGAATATGAAGCTGATCTGAAGATGATAAGTACTGTATTTTCTTGCTCTATCAAATTGATTTTTCGCTGTAAAGAAGGAACTGTGATGTTGCAAAGGAATAGAGAATAAGATTTTGATAGCACTATTAATTTTGAATGTTTCTTTGATAGTGACGTCAGAGCAAGATGGCGGCTCTGCGGCAAGAAATGTTGCCAGTTTTGATATTATGATAATTGTTTGCATTCCTTGACTGATAGGTTGGTATGCGGCTGACCACCCATACTGTAAAAAATGGTTCACTTTGCCAATGTCACCCCTGCTTCAGGGAAGGTCGGTAAGAGTTGCAGGGTTTATGTTCATTTGAGATTGGGTTTTTAATATTGTAGGTCCACATGCGGCATGTGTAAGCGCGAAATTATGCATGTCTGCTTGTGGGAATGCATTTAATATGAATCTCAAATGATATATATCTTTGCAGCTTAGATTTAGATTTAAGATTTAGTTATATTATGAACTGATATTTGAAAGTAGGTATAATGGCGTTAAGTGTAACTTTCTGCCGCTTTCTCCCCGAAGATGTCGCATGTGCCAAGTGGGACCTGTTTATATTTACAGGTAAGGGGGCCGGCCTTGCGCAAACCACTTCAGTTAAAGTGGGGATTTCCCAGTTCCTGGAGAGGCTGTACTAATTTCTTGTAAAGGCTGAGTAAACCTTGCTGGAATTTTTATTTTGGGTTTGAAATGAATACTGAAACGGTAAATTATTTCTGACACCCTTAGTCGGATTCAAACCCGATCTCTCGACATGGAACACAAGAACTCTACCAATTGACCGGACTTCAAAACAAAACAAAAACAAGGTTTATTGAGCCTTCCCTATTATATTTAGAGAACCAGCCCTATTGGGAGCTGGAAAACCCTCACTTCAAGTGAAATGGCTGGCGTTACCTGTTAAAACAAATGCGACCCTTTCAGATACAATGCAGGAAGAAGTTGCACTACTTATGTGTGGGTTTGGAGTATTTTCTTTTACCGCTTTTCTACAGAGCTCCCTGCCTTGAGCAACCTTGATCCATGTGCCAGAAACAATGAGATTTTCAGAATTGTGTTTGATGTGATATTTCTATTGACCAAATGTCAATAAGTTGATTGGGAAGGAAAGTGGTGTAGAGATGAGCTCACCACACTAAGTCCACCAGCCCTCCCCGTCGGGCAATGACTCCCTTGACCCGATTGGCGAACTGCACAGAGCTCTCGTGAGGCATTCGCTGCATGGGGGGCAGGTACCACACGTCACACACGATGGCCCACGAGGTCATCATCAGGTACAGGTGCTGCAGCATGTTGTAGCGGGACGAGTTCCAGAAGGCGTCGCCAAACCGAGGGTCATATCTGAAAGAATTAATATAAGAGTTGAAGAAACGGGCAAGTCATTTAGAGCAAGGGACAACTCTGCTCAAAGTTGAGTGATTGATGCTAGTTAAATCAATTAACAAAATCAATTTCAGGATGAATTATTTCTAGTGCTGACTTTGCATGATTCACAATTCAAGATCCCTATGGGAGCTTGCTTGTCGCTATAGAAAGCCCCAGTTCCCTAGCAAGACGCGATTGCTGAAAGACTGGATGGTGACCAGTCTTTAATAAGGCGTATTATGATTTTTTTATGTTCATATGATTTATGATAATACATAACAAAGTTTATATAATAGTTTCTTTGTACTTCACCAGGGCTCATGCGTATGTAATTACGAGTCCGAAGCATTAACCACAAGACTGGTTATAATGTATAATGTTGGTATGTTGTAATTACGAAAGTGGAAGTGTTGAAATGATGAATGAATTACTTGATTGCCACAGGGTAGATGGTGCCTCCCACTTCAAAGCTTCCTTTCTTGAACTGCATGACTGAGGTGTTGTTAATGCAAGTGCCCTCAGGGAAAATCAGAATCGGAGGGTTTTTGGGATCCGACACATGCTCTCTTAACCTTGAAACACAAAAACACAATATTACTTATGCAGCATTTGTAAGCGCAAACTTACATGTGACTGTTTTTAGGCTTTCATTTAATATAAATTTTAAATGTTAATATGATATATATATATATATATATTGAGCACAGCCATTAACGCCCTGGTAGGAAATCTCTAATTAAATTTTTAAATCTATTTAAATGCAATTGAAGGTGCCTATATTAGACTCATTCAAGAGTTTTATACTCCAAGTTAAAGGATTCTGTGCGACTACATCCATACGGCTTTTCAGTGCATAAAATAAGTTATGCCCTCGCCCACGGCTGTAGTCGCCTGTCACATACAACCTGTAGCTTTCCAAGAAGTATGTAGCCGTTCGGTATGGATAAAAAATATCAATACCTCAAAATTGCTGATAGTATTGATATATCAGTATTTACTTCCGCTCCTGTGACCATCACGCCAGGGGTACCGCAAGGCTTACATTTGGGCCCACTCTTGTTTTTGATTTTCGTTAACGATCTAACATCCAAACTGCAATGTCTTCATCTGTAATCATCTTATGTATGCCGATGACTTAAAAATATTTACTCAAGTAAATAGTGAACGAGATTGCGGTAAACTTCAAACTGATCTTAATACTTTATCTGATTGGTGTATAGAAAATCAGATGACTTCAAATATAAACAAATTCTATTCAATCAGTTTTACAAAATTAAAAATAAGATAACCTTTCTATATAATATAAATAATACTTACCAACATAAAAAGTATCAAAGTTATTAAGGACCTAGATATAACTCTCGACTCAGAGCTAAGCTTTCGAAGTCACTATGATGATATAATCAACAAACCGTACAGAATGCTTGGCTTTGTGTTGAGGGTCACCAAAAATTTCAAAAATCCACAAAGTGTACTATTTTTATATTATTATTATTATTTTTTTTTTTTTATTAATATAAGACATTTTTGGTACATTTTTTTAAAACCTTATTTCTACTACATAATAATTCAATTGTTTTATATGCTATACCTCACCAAAAAGATTATTCACATATTCAAAGTTTCCTTGAATATCTGAGATATGTTTGGTCACCCTCCTATGCAAAAGTATTTCACGAGAGTTCTCTCCTTAAGGTTTGGCCATGGTAGAAGTTTAACATACCCTGAGCGTCTCATCAAATTCAATATTGAAAAGTTATCGAATAGACGCACAACATCCGAACTTGTGTTTTTATATAAAATGATCAACGGCACTATTGATAGCAGAGAATTAACTTTCACGCTAATGTTAGTTTAAGACGCCCAGAAGTATTCAGAATAAATAAACAATACACCAATGCGGGGTATTCAAATCCAATAAATAGAATGATGAGATCTTACAATGATTTGTAAAACAGGGTAGGCGGTGATCTCGATATTCACTCGAATGATTTACAAATATTCAGAAAACTGATTGTTTCCTGCAATAAATAAATAGGAATACTCAAAATGTGATAATATGAATTGTAATGATAGAGAAATGGGTGAGGCAAGGAGAGATGGAGCTAACAAAGAATTGAATGAAGGGACCAACATTTCTATTCTTGTGCTTACTCAGGCTTAATCTATCTACTACTTGTTTCACATAATACTCGTTGGGGTTATAGCCGCGGGGGCCAAGAGGGCTGATCTTTCTAGCGCGTTTCGAATGGAACAACGTTGGTTCGATCCCCGCTTGGGTCACTTGATTTTAACTTTGACCCTGGTTCAACAGATGTTATTGGGTAATTATTATTTAATAATTTATTAATAATAAACAATAATGAATTATTAAATGATGATATTAATACCTGTTTCTGGCCAGGCAGAATAGGTTGGTGAATTGCATTCCTCTTCACAAATCTATTTTTTTATTTAAAAATTTGAAAAAAAATATTTGAATACTTATCTTACTTCTGTGTAGTTTTATGATTTGATTTCTTTTTATTATTATTCTTTTGACCGAATACTGCTTCACTTCAATACAACTTACATACTTTGCTTTACAAAACCACCAAATTACTTAAATAATAAAGATGTCGGGATTTTGTACATTGCCTGCTACTCTGCCCTGCGCACGGCATAGTAGGTACAGTCCTTGGCTAATCTCTCTCTGTGGCGCTTCCTAGGTACTTCATTAATAATTTGATAACATAATACATTTGTATGTTGTAGATACCTATCACTGGAACGCTGGTGTATATGTATGAATTGCTCATAATATGTTTTGTAATCTATAATCTATAATCTATAATCTAAGCTGCAAGGATATGTAAGCATTTAAGGCTCATATGAAATGCATGCCTACAGACAGGCACATGTAGGTTCGCGCCTACACATTCTGCATGTGTGCATACAAATAAAGAAAACCTCACATGGACATAAACCTTGCAACTCCTGCCGCCGTTCCCTGAACCGGGGTGGCATTGGCAAAAGTGAACCGATTTTTACAGCACGGGTGGTCAGTAAAATGTATAATAATATGTCAGTTATTGCTTAGGGCCTGTTGCACCAAACTCCAATCAGACGAAAATCAAAATTAAGTGTGATTTCTCCCTTTCAAATCAAACAATTGATTGCATATACGTAAGTCAGCTGATGTGAATCATATTTCCTGTTCAAATTCTATCACATTTTTACCAACTTTCGAGAAATATTTAACCAAGGTCCTTACCAGAACTAAGCAATCAAATTTGATGTTTCAATCAAATATTGATTGGAGGTTGGTGCAACAGGCCCTTAAACTATGTTTCTGTATTATATGCTATGTACTTACCAGTGTTCTGTTTGGTGTCTCTAAAATAAAAAAAATAAAAAAAACTTATATCAGGAAAACCCAGAAATTATTAAAATAATGATCATATATTTTTATTTTTTTTAGTATTTCTCCTCCCCCCCCCCCCCCCCCCCCCCCCCCTTCACATGAATTACAATGTAATTTCTGTGGGCGAAAGGAACAACGGAATGAGTAAAAAAAAATGGTACGCAAAGTGAGTCTTTAGATATATTATATCTAAAGAATCACTTTGCATGCAATTTTTTTTGACTCATTCCGTTGTTCCTTGCGCCCACAGATTTATAATGTGTAATGTAACACAAAAGAGTGTCTCGGTATTTTCTATTTTCAACTAAAACACACAAATAATAATGAAAAAGTAAGAAAAAATACCTGTTGGTGACCGCAATGCGATCTCTTGCTTCAAATCTCTCAAAGAAGATGTGCGGTGAGGCGCGGACAAGGGCTCTCTCCAGCATTCCCAAGAATCCCCCGTGCACCTGACCTATCTGCATTGCCATGGAGATAAACAATAATACGCGTCAGTGGGTTAACCATGCTAACATGGGATTTGTGATATTTAAATTTCTAAAATACAAAGCTACTAAAAGTCAAAAACAAACTAAGATGTGGCATGTGAGCGTTTCCTTGTGAAGTCAATATGCCTAAAAACTGCCATTATCAAAAATATGTTTTTGTTGTGTGGAAGTGTGGAAGAAATATTGACTAGCGGACTTCTTTAGATTAAAATACCCTTATCAATTTTGACTATACACTTTTTTCAAACAGTCTTCGGGTGGTAAGGGAGGTCACCAACTTGGGGTTGTGTTTGACCGTGGTGTCCTGGCTTTTCGGATCTTCGCAACCGACTGTGTCTGGATCCCGAGATGGCCGCCTTTGTCAGTCTTTCCAGAATGCCATTTATTTGGGATCTGTGGAGTCCCAGACCCTTAAGAAAAGTATTTACCAATTTGGCTGGCAGTCCTCACGCTCCCACCTCCACCGCATAGTCTTGTAATATATCTATTTTTTGTTATTTCATCCACTAGTCCTTTATACCTATTTAACTTTGTAGGCATAGTCTTTAGGGATGTTTATCTCCCAGGGAACCATCAATTTAACCAAGAGTACTTGCTTTAGATCATATCGCACGTTTAATAATAAAGAGCAATAACTCAAAAAACATGAATGTTGGGAAATCACGTTTGAAGTTCAGACAACCAGTACAACTTGTATGGGATGAAAAAGGCGTCCGATGTTTTATCTCGGTCATATTCGTCCAAATTGAACGGCTGTCGCATTCTACCTATTCTTCTCGCATTTTTGCGTTTTATTACAAAATCTCGATTTTCCCAATTTTCGTGTTATTCCTCTTTATTATTAAGTAAACGTGCGATATGAGTATAGAACTATGTCACGTCTCAATGCCGTAGGGCATAGTCCTCCGGGAAAATATAGTGTCCTTATAAATAAACCCATCTCAAAAGCGTAAATTGAAAAAATGTATGAAAACTATATCATTCTCTAGGAGTCTTGTCATATATTTCATACCATTGTAATTTAATTTGAGTTGTCGTGCGTTGGTGTGATTGAATATAATTTTATGGTTTTCTATTGATGAAATTTGATTCAATTTAACAAATGTAAATAAGTTGCAAAAATGTATTAATACTTAAGATTCCTATTAAATGGATGCACACAAGCAGACGCAGACAAGTTTGCATGTACAAATGCTGCACGTGTAGTTATAACTTAAAATCCAAATTGCAAATGAACATGAACCTGACAACTTTTAACGACCTTCCCTGGAACAGGGGTGACATTGGCAAAGTGAACATTCCACTTTTTGGAGTATGGGTATCAAATATTGTCAAGTGTCCTTGAGGTAATTTTTCAAAGGATGGTGCTTAAAATATACTGATAATTTTGACTTACACGATTGAGGAGAGATTTACGCAATGTTTTTGGGGGTATAGAGCAGCAATGATAAGTTAGATGGGGACAAGACACAACATCCACACACCAGCGAGTAAGTATTGTCACACATGAGGATCAGCACGTCTATGGGGCTGGTGTGGTTGGCCACGCAGATGCCGTGGCCAGGCGGCGTGCCGTGGTACGTGATGACCGCAGACAGGCTGCGGGTGAGCAGGGCGAAGCACGGCATGCACAGGCGACGACCCAGCCAGCGCCGCCACTCTCCGTTCCTGATGCAGCCCGCCACCCACATACACACTATGAGGCTGACCACCTGGTGCACCGGGGGACAAGGTGACACAGATAAGTGGGGGATGATGAATGATGGAGGGCCTACCCAAATGACATCAACCAATTTCAACTACATGATAGTATTCTACAGTGGCAGCAGCAGGACCAACCCCTACCAGATGAACTGGCAGACAGCACAAAGCCGTACATTGTGGAGAAAAGGTGAGGCAAATGTCAAGCGGTGGACAAGCGAGGGCTGAGAAAAAAATTAATGCAATCCCGCTGCACATAGAGTGCAACTTTATGCTGCGTTATCCCCAAAGGGGTAGCATGTGACGAGCAGAGACTATTTCATTTCGCAGTATGGGGGCCGGCCTTACACCAAAACCCACAAGGGACTTTCTCTGCTCCCAAGGGAGTAGGTTCTCAGTTTTAGTGAGGGCTGACTGCCCATGCTGTAAAAAATGGTTCATTTTGCCAATGTCACCCCTGTTTCAGGGAAGGTCGGCAAGAGTTGCAGTGCTTATGTTCATTTAAGATCTGGGTTTTTATATTGTAGGTCCATATGCGGTATGTGTAAGTTCAAACTTATACATGTCTGCTAATGGAAATGCATTTCATATGAATGTTATATATCTTTTCAACTTAAATTATAGATAGCAGAGTAAACCTTGCTGGTAATTTTATTTTAGACAGATAAAAAAATAAAAAACATAGGTTGATTTCACTTGGATTAACCCTAGCATTAACAAAAAGTAGTGAAAGTACATATAAGCGGTGAAGATAATCTTTCTGATTCTGGGGTAGCAGGATTGATGGGTTGGTGGACTTAGACATTGTTTACACAATACATTGTTACTCTCTCACCACCTTAATTAGTTGGTAATCTTATCAGTTTCAAAATAACCTGTATTTAACTATTACAATAGCAAATCAAATTAGCCATTTTCTGTAAAACAAGTCTATTAACTGATATTTAACCTCCCCTCCCCTATGCAGTGTAAGCAGTACACTTGCTTATTATAATCTTTAATATCTCTATAAATATAATTTACATGGAGCTCAGATTCTAGGTATTCCTCCCTCATACATTTACGAATTTAATTAATTTTTTTTTTTTATAATCCACACTAATAATGGGCAGCAGAGCTGTTTTGTAAAAGTCGGTAATAAATTCACCAATACAATAAAACAAATGGCACCAATACAATCACACAGCGTAAGGCGCTGTGAGTAGCTCGCGTCATGCATGTAAAGTGTGCGTGGTGAGTGCGACACTATTCACATCTCACTCTCACATATTTTGCTACGATTGGAGCACACGAAATAGCGCATCTCCATCGCTACCGTTGCAGTCGTATTTTATCCTTCAATTTTGCTGAAACTTGCAGGGATACTAGAGTGATTTATTTTTTCCGATAATAAAATAAACAAAAATTCTTGTTTTGGTAAGTATTTTTTTATGTGTTTCTAAATAACAATGTAATCATTATTTTATATTATTATTTGTGTGTAATACGTAGAAACACATATTTATTTTGGATTGAAAAGTATCCAGAGTAGGAAAAAAAAATAACAGAAGCAAATGAAACTGCTTTGTAAGAGAACTTAGTTTGGAGTTGGCTAAGCCTAATATTATAAGAAGAAAAAATGGTATGGTTAGATTCCATAAACAACAGCAAGATGCTTTTGACACGGTTCTATCCTATTATCAGCATATATCACCCGCAACTGCTGTTACAGATGCAAATATTCCAACTAATACGGCCACCTTCAAGAATTTGTAGATTCAGTCCATACAATTAAAAAAAAGAAACACAATAGTGTGTCTTATTTGTCAAAAAACTGTGTGCACTAGTCACAGAAAAGTACATTTTTTGCAGCAATTGCAATAAAATTTAGAGATTGTCTTTATTTGGTTTTTATTTTTCTATTGTTTTATGTTTTTCTTTTAACTAAGGTAATTTTTGTTATTGTGCTTTAACATAATACGAGTAATGTGGAAATAATTATGAATGTTTTCATTTGTTGTTCAATTTAACATTATTTTGGTACATATTATTATGAACTTTTAATTTTCTGAAATATTTCAAAAGGTTTAAATTCCCTGGCTAGCCGCCGCCCGTCACCTTCCCCATATCACGTGTCTAAGCTTCAGTCGCTCTATGCGCTCGCCACAGAGTGGACCTGTCGTCCGCTATATAGGCATCGGCCGATGATTTTTTATGTTTTTAGCATTTAAATACTAATTATTGTCATTTATTTCTTCATTCGACTTCAATTATACGTAATTAAAGCGATTAGCTAATAATATACATCATTTACCTCATAAATCCGACTTTTATGAGCGTGTAGTCACTACACAGCACCGTTGCGCGTGTAATTGTTTTAGCACAGATTGGGGAAGGTTAAAGTCAAAATCTCAACATGAATTCCTCCCAGACATGAAGATAGCTTTAGGAGATTAGTAGGTTTTGTATACCTTCCTACAACTCCTAGCAAATGTATAAAATGTCAAGAGATCTTAAATATCCTAAAATATAATTTATTTTCCTTGTAAGAATAAAAACATGGAGACAAACACAATGAATTTATTGATCTTTTCTACTGAAAACACAGACAATATAAACTAGAAGTGGGGAATACTGTCACCAAAGCAGTTGGCGAATCACACATGTCTTATGGCAATCAAAGAACTCAAGAAGCAAACTCACACAATTCACATTATGGAATCCAAACAAAAAATTGTGACACCATAAAGCGATCTAGTTGCATAAAATTTAAAAAATTTAAAGCCCATTGATTACCAGATGACATTTATGATGCAATATGAACAAAAAACAATGAAATGACCCTGTATCACCATTCTGAAATATAAATATGAAAAGCACAAAAAACAAGTTCTCCACAGGGTGTCGCCATAACCAAGATAGCTTTCATTATTGTTCACCAGGCTGAAAAAGTTTTCCGAAGACATCATAACGACATCTATGGGCGACGTGTGGTTGGCGACACAGAACCCGTTGGTGGTAGGTTTGTTCTGGACGTCGTGGAACGTAATGCTGCATGAGAGGGACCTGGCGATTATGCGGAAGGCAATCTTGTAGCAGTTCTCGGCCAGGCAGCGCTTGAACCAGCTGTAGGGCAGCAGGCCAATCAGGCCAAAGGAAATCACCAGCCAGGAAACCTGATTATGGATTACTAGATACATATTGGGTAAAGAAAAAAAAAAATTGGGAATCTTAAGGTAAGCGTTATCATTCAATTCATAAATAAAAAGACTAACAGATGATTTAAGGTTTTCTCCAGACTAAGTAATTCCACCTTTTTATTTATTTTTCAGCAAACCGTTTATTTAACAGTATATTGACAAATTTTATAAAATTTCCCGAAATGGATTTCTAATCCTGATTATTAAAATCGCTTCAATACAAGTAACACAAATTCAATCTATATACTGTGGGTAAAGACCTCTGTAAAATATAAAATGTAAAAAACATGTTCGTAACGTCACCTTAAAGGTAAAACTGAATAAGTGACATATTAACCTAGCATGGGTTTCTCAAATAAATGCACATTTTTTTCTATTTTATATGAAAGAAAATACTAAATGAGTGTGAAAATCCTGCAGCTTACAAGTTTTTCCTTTCAACACTTCCTTATAATTTTGGTTCACTTACTATAAGAAGTAACACTGCATAAATAAATAAACAATTCATATTCAAGTATTTCTAGAGCAGGTCTTTTCAAGGCTGTATTATTATTATCCTGCAAAACAGTTTAAATTATACATTAAAATTATCCATTGTTCAGGGTTTTACAGTAAGGGGTACATCTCCATAGTACTGTAAGTTGTGAACTCTACTGTTATGTTATATAATAAAGAAACTGTGTACAGTGCATGTTTCGTGGGGCGAACAGAGCCGAACGGTCACGGAAGCAACCGAACTGCGCCGAGCGATGTCATCGCGCCGTCGATTGTCGTTTGCCAGTTCTCGGCAGTCGGGGATCACGCGCAGACGAAGGAGGAGGTCGGACACAGCGCTGCGAAGCGGCAATTACTGCCTGAGATTCCCAGTTGGGGCCCCCGTGGACTTAGCCGCGAGGCTTCCACGTGGGGACATGTGGATGTAGCATCCGCCATCCAAGACACCCGCCTTATGGACCGGTGCCTGGTGCAGAGGAGCCTTCACCCTGGGGCTCCACGTGTTGAAGCATCCGCCTCATGGACTGCGGCTCTCGGGGGGTAAAGCCCCGAGCCGTGAATATAGCGTCCCGAGCTTAATGTAAGCTCGCCTAGGACTCAAGCCTACAGATCAGTGCTTCGTGAAAGTGAGTCGCGAGAACTGTGATTGTGTTTGAGTGTTGATACAGGTCTGACTATTTCCTTCTCCACTATTCCTCTTTCCCTTTTTTATGGATTTAACTTTTATATTTGACTTTAACAGATTAAATCTCTTTTGTTTACATTAGCTCTTGTCATATCAATATACCACCCTTCCCAAAATAAAAAGTGAGCAACACAAAGAAAGAACCCCACGCCCTGAGAGTGATGCCGATGATAGCTAGCCGGAGTGAGTATCCCTGTAGGTACATCTGAAGGTACCTTTCCATTTTAATATAGCACTACGGTAGACTTACCCCAATGAAGCAGATGAGTATCCTGAGCGGCAGCAGGAAGCAGTAGCGGACAAAGAAGCCCATGGCCCAGATCACTGTGAGCCGCCAGGAAACAAACTCATATTGCCTGCAATGCAAAATTACATTCACATTGATTATAAAAGTAATGCACATTTTTGCTAAAAATAGATTTATTGATCTATAATCTAAGTTGCAGAAATATATAAACATTTAAGGCTCTCTAATGCAATGCAGACACGTGTAGTTCGCACTTAGAAATGTGGAATTTGTACTTAAAAATAAAATCCAAACCTCAAATGAACATAAGCCCTACAACTTTTGCCGACCTTCCCTGACATAGGGGTGACATTGGCAAAGTGAACCATGTTTTACAGTATGGGTGGTCAGCCCCATACCAACCTACAAGTCAAGGAAATCGTTGTGCACAAATGCCAATAATCTAAAATTTAACCTCTATAATCTAAGTTGAAAAGATATTTTACATTTAAGATACATATTAAATGCATTCCCATAATCAGACACGTACCTATAAGTTCGCGTTTACACATGCCTCATGTGGACTTACAATATAAAAACCCATCTCAAATGAACCTAAGCCCTGCAACTCTTGCCGACTTTCCCTGAAACACACATAACATTGGTACAGTGAACCATTTTTTACAGTATGTGTGATCAGCCTCATACGAACCATTATAATTTTTGAAAAATTTGCAATATTTTTCTAAATATCCCCCCCTGCACCTATACACCTGCAGAGACACGGCTAACATGCCTGGAGTCACCCTGATAGTGGCCAACAGTATCCTGCCGCCATTCCTCTAGGGGTGGCCGGTACCTCCACACAAGTGCCTCCACTTGACTCTGTCCCTGCATACTTCTTTCATCTCATCTAATTTCATCACTCTTTTCATGCATGCTCTTCTCTTGTTTCCACTCTGTAAATTCCATTCATTCGCAATCTCACTTATCTGATCAATCCATTCTTTTCTAGGTCTTCCCCTTCCACGCTTACCTATTACATTCCCTTTATACACTCTTTTTGTCAGTCGGTCTTCATTCATCCTTTCAATATGTCCAAACCATCGCATCACACTTCTTTGAACTTTCACTTTCACGCTTTCTTTTACTCCGCATTCATTCAGAACCCATTCGTTTCTCACTCTATCTTTCAGTGTTTTTCCTGTCATACTTCTCAAATGAGCCATTTCTACGGTGCATACCTTATTTACTTCTCTTTCATTCACCGTCCAAGACTCGCTTCCATACATCAGGGTCGGCAACAATATACAATTGTGTACCGCCATTTTCATTTTCTTTGGTATCCTTTTATTCTTCGCTATTCTACCAAACGCTCCTATCACGCATCTTCCTTTGCTGGCACACTTCTCTAATTCCTTCGTCATCTTACCATTCGCCTCAAACTTACTTCCTAAATAGTCAAAATCATTCACTACTTCAACTTTTTTTCCATTCAAATTAACTGTAAGTTCCTCACATACTTCATTCCTGTCATAAACTAATATTTTTGTCTTATTCGCATTCAATTTCAAGCTATTTTTACAAAACGCATCATTCAGTTTGGTTAACATCGCTTGGAGTTCCTCCGCCGAGTCAGCTAAAACTATAGCATCATCAGCATAAAGAAGTACTCCAACTCTTGTTTCACCCACTTTCACTCCACTCTCTGATATTCCAGCTTCTTTTATGCAACTGTCCATGATTATATTAAACAACCATGGACTCATCACGCAGCCTTGCCTCACTCCCTTATATACATCAAACCAGTCACTATATCTCCCATCCACTCTTACACATGCCGAACTATTTTCATAGATGGCACGTATCACATTCAGAAGGTTGTCATTCACACCGTACTTCCTGAGAACATTCCACAACATACATCTGTCCACCGAGTCAAAGGCCCTCTCGAGATCCACGAAGGCTGCGTAGACCACCCTCCCCACAGCCAGATGTTTTTCAACAATCTGTCTGAGAGTAAAGATTTGGTCCACACAACCTCGTCCTGGCATAAAGCCAGATTGAATATCAGAGACCCTGTGATCGGTGGCCATTCTCACTTTTTTTATGACAATTTTGCATAAGACTTTCCCAGGTATACTAAGGAGACTAATGGGCCTAAAGTTACGGCAGTCTTTCTTGTCCCCTTTACCCTTGTAAATAGGGACAATGACCGCCTTTCTCCAGTCCATCGGTACTACCCTGTCTTTCATACACATCTTGCATAATTCAAACATCCACTCTACCACACATTCCCCTCCTGCCTTTAACATCTCGGCATTCAATCCATCCATACTTGCAGCCTTTCCATTCTTCAGCTCTTTTATGCTTGCTTTTATTTCCTCTTTCAAAATATCCTCATTACTTTCATTTGTAGGGTCATATTCATATAAATTTCTTTCGCCCTGTCCTAATATTTCTTCAAAGTATTCTTTCCATCTGTTACATACATCGTCTTCATCCCACAGCAAGACTCCCTGCGCATTCTTTATGCCCGGAGTTGTTGCTCCCACACTTTCGTTATTATTCCGAACCCAACTCCAGAACATTTTTGTTGTTGGTGTGGAAGTCCTGCTGTGCCCTTTCATTATTTTTCTTCTCTAATTCCATCTTACTTTCATACACAAGCTTTTTAGTATTCATTTTTGCCCTTTTATACATCATTTCCAAATTCAAATTACCTTTATCTTTAAACCATTTCTTATACGCTTCCTACTTTTGCTCTACTGCTTCTTTCACTCCATCGTTCCACCAGGCATCACCTTTTTTCTTACCAACATTTGTTTCTCCGCATGTCATTCTAGCAGATTCGGTCAGTTCTTTGTTCTTTCTTCATCATTTGCCACACTTTTTTCACACATCCTTCATCTTTCATTTTTTGTAGTTCATCCATATTTAATCTTTTGGCAATCTCACTTTGATATTCATCTTGCACCTTGTCATCGTTCAAATTTTCCACTTTTATTCTTTTCATTCTTAACAATAATTTTTTCTTTCCTTTTTTACAATCCCCTACCATTATTCTCGCGCATAGCAAATGGTGGTCTGTGCTGAGTTCAGCTCCACGATACACTCTTGCATCTCTCACACATCCTCTCATTCTTTTATCCACACATATTTAATCAATAATTGTTCGATTGCCTGCCCTATTTTGCCACGTATAGAGATGCAAGTCTTGGTGTTTAAACCAGGTGTTTGTTGCAAAAAGTCTGTGTTCTATACATGTGTTGACAAGCTTTCGTCCATTATTATTGATCATTCCTCTACCACTCGGTCCCACAACCTTTCCGCAATCATCTCGTTTCATACCAATCCATCCGTTCATATCTCCTAGTAGAATAATTCGTTCATTCTCTTCTTTCATTCTTAGTACATTATTTACACTCTCCCAAAATTCATCTCTTTCTTCTCTGCTATCAGATTCTACTGGAGCATAACAAGCTACCAGTAGGATTTTCACACGTCCTAATCTCATTCTTACCAACAGAATCCTAGGACATATTCTTTTATAATTACTTACACATATTCGCCCGTTCGCTTAAAATTACTACCACGCCTTGTCTCTTATATCCATCCCTAATTCCACTCCAAATAAAATACTCCTCATTCTTCAATACCTTTTCTCCATCCCCGATCATTTTTATTTCAGTCACGCACATCACTTGTATTCCTCTCTTTTCAATAAAATCAGAAATTTCATTCTCTTTACAGTCATTCCATTCTCTAACATTCCATGTCGCAAACTTCCATTCTTCTTGTTTCACATACTTCCTTTTACACACACTTCCATTCCTGACAGAATTGTTAGCTTCGACACCTCCGCAGAGGCCATTTGACACTCCCTTCGATTCCGGGCGGTGGACATTGTCAGCTTCCACAGGCCCCTCCTTGTCTGCAGCTGTCCCCGAGTTTCTGCGGTCATTTTTGCCGCCTCGTCTGCCTCTCGGTCTTCGTTTAATTCCTCTGCACAAGTTATTCTCGCGGATATTTTTAATCGAATCACTTATTGAATATGTTGAGTCTTTTAGTGCAGAGAGTTCTTTTATCGAGTAAATTTCAATCGTAATTTGTTATATTTGATTTTAAACAAAATGTCACTTATTATTATTTTTATGTTCAGTGGGTAGTTTAAAATGGAATAACTTTTGGTCACTCGGTACTCGACACTATATTATTTTATTTAATAAAACTAACACGTAATTCATTTAAAAATTAAAACATTACAATGATCTTCGAAATTCAAAAAATAAAAAGAAACACAGGATTAATAATAGTCCGACTGCAGATACTATTTAAATTAAATTTTAAAGCGCGGAGCTCTGGTGATACAGCGCATCGCCGTTGGCGCCAGCGACAAGTACCTGTCTCATATGAAAGTTGTAACATGCCTTTAGATGTTTTTTCACTGTCTGCCAATGCATAATTAGTACTACGGTAACCCCATTTGTTTTAGTTTAAATAAAAAAAAATGTACGGCGACTGAGGATGAACCATATCCTCATCCTCAGTCGCCGTACAGAGGGGATGTTCTCCTGAAGACGTCGGCTACGTTGCTGACGAAACGTCGAGAATGATGTAAGTTCTCTCTAAACGGTTCGTTAAATATCCGATTTAAATTAAGTTTTAAAATTGTTCAGTTTTAAAAAATTAATATAATTGTCAATACTTCCTAAATATTCAAATTCAGCTACTATTTCATCTTTCGCCCCATTAAGAGTATGGTTACAAATTCATCTACTATTTCATCTTTCGCCCCATCAAGAGTATGGTTACAAATTCATCTACTATTTCATCTTTCGCCCCATTAAGGCCGGGTAGTTTCATCGTTAGCATATGCGCCTAATAGCATAAAAATGACTTACTATAGCTTAAAATCTTAAAAACGGTATTTTGAAATATGCTTTAGCAAGAAAATAGTCTAATAGCAACAATATTTTTGCTAGCCAATCTTGGGGAGCATACATTTTATGCTTTAGCTAATTCCAATATGGCGTCTTTTCTCATCTGTTATTTACAGCGGCTTTGTAGTTTTGAGTCGAATTTTAGCAATTATTCCCTTAGGAAACACACAATATTTACTTCAATTTTGTCATGGAAAGCAACGGGTCAGATATCGAAAGAATTACTGATTATGTTTGCAGGTGCAAATCGAAAATATTTTGTCTCCCCAATGTCTGGTAGGAACGCGGAAGAATTCACTCGGCACGTTTGAAATTATTGGCAAGCAAATCACAACGGATTTATGAACCTATCTACAACACAGTTTGTAAAATCCGTTTTTAAATGCCTCACTAAATGTGTTAGGCACTTATAATTTAAAAATCATATCATATTATCACAGGGCGCCATCCTTGTTGGTGCATTGCAGGCGGACGTCAATATGGCATCTGACAGTTCTAAAAAACTACCATAGACAAAAAAAATCTTGAATTCGTGGCTGTTGACCATATTATTTATGTGGCCAAATGCAGTATTTGAGGTTTTTTTTTACATTTTTCAAGTTTTGTCACGATGGTAGCAATGCAATTACTTCGGATATCTTCGGTATATACTAATCTAATCTAATCTAAGCTGCAAAGATATATATCATTTAAGATTTATATTAAATGCATTCCCACAAGCAGATGTGTATAATTTCGCGCTAACACATGCCGCATGTGGACCTACAATATAAAAACCCAATCTCAAATGAACAGAAGCCTTGCAACTCTTGCCGTCCTTCCCTGAAACAGGGGTGACATTGGCAAAGTGAAACATTTTTTTACAGTATGGGTGGTCAGCCGCATAACAACCTATAAGTCAAGGAACATACATGACAAATTACATTTTTAAAATCAATAAATAACAATATATACATTGACATAAAAAACTAAATCACAAAACCAATTTTACTTTAACAGACCCCAGCCGCCAACATCACAGATCAACCGCCATTTCTTTCTATCCTTACATACTTCTTTCATTTCCTCCAGTGTCATAACCTTCTTCATACAAGCTCTTCTTTTATTATGACTCTGGATATTCCATTCATTCGCAATTTCGGATATTTGGTCCATCCATACCTTTCTCGGTCTTCCTCTACCACGACATCCATCTATTCTACCAACATATACTTTCTTCGTCAGTCTTTCCTCATTCATTCTCTCCATATGCCCAAACCATCTTAACAAACTTCTTTTAATCTTCACTTTCACACTTTCTCTTGCACCACATTCTTCTCTTACAAAATCATTCCTCACCCTGTCACTCCGTTTTTTCCCAATCATACTTCTTAGAAAGTCCATTTCAACAGTATGGACTTTACTAATTTCACTTTCATTCACCGTCCAGGCCTCGCTTCCATACATCAAGGTGGGTAAAAGTATGCCACTGCGTACCGCCAATCGAGCATTTTTAGATATGTTTTGATTTTTGGCGATACAAGCTGTGGCACCCAGTACACACCTGCCCTTCATTACTAAAGATAGCCTATAGGCAAAATGCGAATGAAAATACTGTTTTGGTGTTACTATAGCATATCTCGGGCGTAAAATATGCTATATAAACTACTTTAGCTTAAAATATGAAAATACCGGCCCTTAGAGTATGGTTACAAATTCATCTACTATTTCATCTTTCGCCCCATTAAGAGTATGGTTACAAATTCTGCTACATTCTGTTACAAACACATTTTTGACGTGGCTTTTCTGAAATAAATATGATCATTTATATATTTTTTTAATATATAAAAGCTTAAGTTGGTTGGAAACAGGATTCCAGTCAGCGGCCTGAAGATCCTCCCTTACATATAAGTATAACATATGTTCAGCGTAACCTATTTGTCCGAGTAAGTAGATTCCAGCTCCTCAGTTCTTCAGCTTCAAAGACAGAAGTGACCTGGTCCTCTATGATGGCCTCCATGCCAGCCCTGATGTAGTCCAAGGCAGAGCTCAGTTGGAAATCCAGCTGGTAGTTCTCATTCTGTAACACAAAAGCTGCATTAGAAAATACAATACAATCAAAGTCATTCTCAAATCCATTTTCAACCGCTTGTTCTTGCAATGGAATAATAATATACAGGTAGTATACTTTACAAATCAATTATAATTTATGAAATTTTTAATTCATTTGCAATGAAAAAAAAACATGAGTCATAGAATCAAAGACGAGAATCTAGGATGTTGTCCAAAAGTGAGATAAATAAATGGAAACAGTGAATATCAAACACATTAGTCAGCTGTCAGCTGTAGTAGCTGCGCGCACGCGTTGTTGCTCAGCGTTTGTTTATCGAATAAAAATTATTAAATAGTGTCAAAATGCCCACCAGGGGACAAGTGACCATGGAGAAAGTGATGGACGCCGTGGAGAAGATGACGGAGGTCGTCTCCACCCTCCAAGGCACCATACTTGCACAAAATGCACTCATCAATAAGATATATATTAAGTGCCAAAATAATACAATTAGAGGTGACCTTGGAGAATCAGGGATCATCAACCAGTAGGCTTCAATACAATGAAGCAGTAAAAAAACTGACGCAGAAGATGCAATTTCAAAAGATGCACCTGCAAGATAATACAAAACAAGATGTGCCCCAGCAACAGGCCACAATGCGACTGCAAAAACCGAAAAAAAATGTACATGAAAAGCATCAAAAACGGCCTCAGGAGTTGCAGGAGCAACCCAGGAAGAAGTCCCAGGAGTTGCAAGAGCCACCCAAGAAACAGTCCCAGGAGTTGCAGGAGCAACCCAGGAAGCTATCCCAGAAGTTGCAGGAGCAACCCAGGAAACAGCCGCAGGAGTTGCAGCAGCCATGGAAAATCCAGGGAGCCAGGCGCAAGCGTCGTCAGGCCATGCTCCATGGAACCGCTCCGTCGACGGACTTAGCGGCAATCATCACCACTAAGATCCTTCATGCTTGGAGATTTGCCAAGGGGACAACCCAGGAGCAGATCAAGGACCATGTTAAACAGAAATGTGATGGACTTAATGTGGAAGCGCTGCCCTTGACAAATAAGGGCGACTACATGTCATTCAAAGTGTATGTACCAGAGGATGGGTGGGACAGGGTGTTCAACCCCGATGTATGGCCTAAGGGTATACGATTAGCAAGATTTATTAATTTAAAAAAATGATTAAAGTAACGTATTAAAACGTTAGAGGTCTTTGTCCCAAAATTCAAAATTTTAAAGAGAACATATTAATGCAAGATATAGATATCATTGCAGTAACAGAATCCTGGTTGAATACCTCTGTCCTCTCATCCGAACTGTTCGACAGTAGGTATACTGTTCATAGGCGTGACCGAGGATCTCGCGGAGGGGGGGTGTTCCTCGCTGTCAAAAATGCACTGGCTTCACAAAGGCGGATAGACCTGGAGACTAGCGGGGAACACCTCTGGTACAAAATAGTTGTCGGTCATTCTCCCATCTTTGTATGTGTCCTATATTTCCCATGCAGAGATGGCGAGGAGGATAGACAGCTATTTTATAATTTTATGGATGAAAACTCAGTTGTGCTGAGGGACCGCAGTTGTATTATCCTAGGAGACTTCAACATGCCCAGTATTAGCGATTCTGCAATCCTGGAGTACTCATGTTTCCTGGAGAGCAACTGCCTAACTCAGCACAACTGTGTTACAAATTATTATAATAATATGTTAGATTTAGTGCTTTGTAATGTTACCATAATGTTACTTTGCCAATGTTACCCCTGTTTCAGGGAAGGTCGGCAAAAGTTGTGGGGCTTATGTTCATTTGAGGTTTGGATTTTATTTGTAAGTACACATTCAGCATTTGTAAGCGCGAACTACACTTGTTGGTTTGTGGGCTTACATCTGAGAGCTTTAAATGAATATATCCTTGCAACTTAGATTATAGATTATAGATTATAGTAATGAAATAGTTATTTATGCCACTGCCTAGTAATGATAGTCTTTGTAACACGAGTGCTAGTTTGTGCCATGAGGCGCAGCCGAATGGCACAATAGAAAGCACGAGTGTTACAAAGGCTAATTACATGCAGTGGCATACAATACTTTTTCTACGACCATGAAAGAATTAACAAAATAGTGAATAATATTCATTATAATGACTCGTCCATTTGAAGTAATTAAAACCTTACCGTTGTCAAAACGTTTGATTATCTAATCTAACCTAAGTTGTAAAGATAAATTATATTTAGGTTGCATATGAAACCTAAATATAATAAACATAAATATAATTCAAATTCATGCCCACAACCCGACACATATAAGGTCACGCTTTTACATCCTGCATATAAGCTTAAGCATTCAAACCCAAAACTCAAATAAACATATGCCCTGCAGACTGCAGTTGTATTGGCAGGTGAACCAAGTTTGTACAGCATAGGTGATCAACCTCAACCCACCTATTAACCAAGTAACTTTTTGAGTTTGTTTATTTTTTTCGGTGAAAATTTTTGTATTGTTTTCCTTTCAAGCCTTTTATTTTCCTTTGAAAAAAAGAAAGCTTTATTTGGAGCATTCCGATAAATAAATTCGATAAATTGTAGCACTATTAACAATTTTTACTTGACTCTACACATAAAATTTATTTTTTTTCATCTGAAGAGGGCTGGAAGTCTCATCACCACGGTAATTCCTACCTACCGAATATCAGTAATATTGTATGAAGCCTTATCAGCTGATTGCTTGCGGCCATCTTGGATTGACAGGTCTTCATACCCCCATACAATGTTGACATTTGAAAGTAAAAAATGGTTCCAATTCTGACAATGCGCATGCGCACATTTTCATTTCAGCACGGTTACCGGTTGCGTAATGTTACATTACGCAACGGGTGTAGAAATGTATGGCATTGTGATTGCGTTTGCCGTTTTGCAATTAGTAAATTACCAAATGGGAATAGAAAAAAGTGATATGTAGTGTGAGAAAAAGTGTAGAGCCGCTCGTGAGTGAGGATAAACACCACCCATCGCTCTCTGTGTCGGTGCGCCTGCGGGGGGCGCCTCTGCCCAATAGGCTAACACATACACACACACGTATGCAACAGCAGACGCGGGCCGCGCAGAGTGCGCCCGCACCAACACACACACACCCTCACGCACATCTACCAGACATAATTAATAAAAATAATCATATTAATTTTAAGTACCTGGACCATAATAGGTGCAAGGATATTTGTATTACGATTTTGGTAAGCTTTATGACTGTGTTAGCCCTGATTGTGCGTTAAATTACTTTTATAATGTTCTTTTTAAGATTTTCAATCTCTGTGCCCCAAAAAAGAAACGTAATAATCCAAGTAGGACTTACCCCACATGGTACACAAGTGATATCATTAAAGGTATAAACTGCAAAAAGCGCCTACATGAGAAATACCAAAGAAACCCAACAACTCAAAATTACGATAAATTTTCTCAAAAGCGCGCTCAACTTAAAATGGATATTAGGAATGCTTGTAAGTCCTACTTGGATGAAATTCAGTCCAGGATCTGCAGTGATTCTAGGGAATTTTGGAAGTATGTTGCATCGGTGAGAAAAGATAGTGACACGTTCCCTACGCTGACGGATGAGGATCATGTTATTACTGAACCTCAGTCAGTTTGTGAAATGTTCTCAAGGTACTTCCAATCCGTCTATAGCTCCCGGATCCCTGAACTAGATGTGGAATCCACTCTTGATAGACTGCCATTATGCAATACCAATAATATTAACATGGACATGTTCACATTGGATGAGGTGCAATCTTGCTTAGTTGGCATAAATCCCAACAAAGCAACAGGTCCTGATAATATCCCACCAAAAGTCATCTTGGCTATTTCCAAAGCCATCGCAAAACCTTTGACTTTTATTATTTTTAATTTATGTATAAAAGAAAACACATTTCCACAAATATGGAAACTAACCAAAGTATTTCCCATACATAAATCTGACTCCAAGACAGATGTTAATAATTATAGACCAATCTCTATACTATCAACATTTGCTAAAATTTTTGAAAGTTTAATCCATAAGAACCTTCTTGAAAATATTAAATCTCGTATAACCATTCATCAACATGGTTTCCTACCAAAGAGGTCTACTGTCTCTAATCTTCTAATTATTAGCAAAGAAGTAGCCTCAAATCTGGATTCTCAGCTCCAGACGGACGTGGTATATACGGATTTTTCTAAAGCATTTGATCAGGTGGATCATGATATACTTCTTGAGAAAATGCATATTCTGGGATTTTCCAAATCCCTTTTATTATTCTTTGCTTCTTATCTCAGAAACAGACAACAGTACGTCGAGATTAATGGTTTCACCTCAAATTTCTTTCAGCCAATCTCTGGCGTACCTCAAGCAGAGGCGGTTCCTTTAAGAGTTTATCCGTGCAATGCACTGCCTACATTTTGCAGCAATTTGAACATAAAAATGTGAATTTATTTTAAAGAAAAATGTTTATGAACAATTTGAATGATTGGTATTCAATAATCAAAGATCGATGTATGTGGCGACATCTGTGGAGAGCATGTGGACCATCATCGAGTAACAAAATTGTAAACAAAATAATGAATGAATGCCCACTGCCCGGCACCGCGTGCAGATCGATGATCTGCCGTCGATATTATGAAAACCACGTACAGTTTAACATATTTGTTCCAAACGGTGGCATGAGACAAGGACAATCAATCTAATAGCGTTTCACATGTGTTCGAAAGAGATCGCAATAGTCGTCCTCCGGCAATGCACAGAGCATAATATTATAAGCAGGGAATAATATTATAAAAACCTAATTCGTCATTGATCATGTGTCAAGATCTTCAAAGCCGGTTACTTTATTTACAAACATTCTATTTTTTCGTGAATATTTCTGAAACTATTTTGAAAATATTGCGAATATGTGGAGGCCTAATCATTATTTAATATTGTGAAAATGAATTCTACCCATAATTGTAATCATAAAGTAAATGTGGACTTAATTAAGGAAAGCCGTACTGCTTTTGAAAAAAAACAATGGTTATAGAAAGTTGTGGGCTTCTCAGACTGGAATTAAAAGCATTCAAAATTGTAAATCTATGTCAATAACAGTCAATTGGATATTTAAAAAAAAAAAAAAAAAAACTGTTTTCCTTGTCATACCTATTTTTATTGGTGATAAATCGTAGAGTGAAGATGCCTAGGGATAGAAGCTTTCTCTCAGACGAAGGAGCGAGGGATGGATTTCCCCTTTTTAACTGTAGTTACGTGTTTATTATACATTTATTTGTTAGATAACAAAACGAGTGTGGGTATATTCCTTCATAAAGTAAGCATTTCTTGGGATTACATTTCAAAATAAAATGGAAGATATAAGCAAAATCGAATTTGAAAAAAATATGACCTACCAACATTTTCACTCAGGAGCCGCCTCTGATCTCAAGGATCAAATTTAGGTCCGTTGGCCTTCATTATTTACGTTAATGATATTGTTAATGTCATAAGGTATAGCTCCTGTCTTTTTTATGCAGACGATTTAAAGATCTACACGAAAGTCGTAGGTACTAGCGACTGCATTAATCTACAATATGACTTAGATGCATTTGCAGCCTGGGCTAAGAAAAACAGGCTCTTCTTTAATTCAAAGAAATGTGTCTCAATGACTTTTACCAAATCACTTCGACCCATCTTACATGAGTACAGTATTGGTGGGCAATTACTGTCTCGTGTAAAATCAATGCGGGATCTGGAAGTTGTTTTTGATCCAGGACTGAAGTTCTCTGAACATATAACGCAGCTGACGACCAAGTGCTATCAGCTTCTGGGATTAGTAATCAGAGTGTGTAAACAACTCACTAAGCCCAGAGCGATGGTGGACGTATTTAGCTGCATTATAAGGTCTAAATTAAAGTACGCTGTTGAGGTTTGGGCTCCTTATCAGCGGAAGTATATAGATATGTTGGAGCAAATCCAAAAAAAGTTCTTGAGGTACCTTCTCATGAGGCAACGCGGAAATTATCCACAATTCATGCATCATGAGGAGCTACTTCGGGAGACAGGCTTCAGGAGCCTGGAAACCAGGCGCAACGGTTCCTTTATGGTGCTCTCTCATAAAGTCATCAACGGCTTAATAGACAGTCCCATCCTGTTAGAGAGTTACAGACTATATGTGCCTGACGACTACAGCCGTGGGCGAGGACGTGACCTGTTTCATGTGCCGAAAAGCCTGACTGATGTCGTTGCGCAACATTCTGTGACTCGGAGTGTAAAACTCATAAACGAGTCTAAAATAGACATTTTTGATTGCAATTTAAGTAAACTTAAAAAACTAGCATTAGAATTTTTCCCAGCGTGTTGATGGCTGTGAGAGTGCGCTGTAAAAAGGGAAACCTGTTGCGCACAAAAAATAAATAAACCAATAAGTAAACCAACTTTTTATTTCAATTATATCACGGCTAAAGTAAGAAAGATGTTCAGTGGACTGCAGGGAAGAAATTGCTGAACAACAGAGAGGTTTGGAAAAAAATCTACAATTAAGAGTGGATGGAGGTAAAACAAAAAAAATGCATGGCAAAGTGAGGTTATGTTACCCAGTTGATGCCGTCAGTTTCTTGTTCTTGTGTCTCTCCTCCCTCCCCCTTGGTCGCATCTCCTTCCCCTCCCTCAGCAGCTGCCGCCTTCCCCTCCGGAGCCTTGCTTTGCCCCTCGTCATCTGCTGGTGGCTTGGCCTGGCCGTTGCCTTGTCTCAGAGGACCTGCCAGTCCCCGGTCTGGCACCAACAAGTTCTGTCTTTGGATTACAACACCGCCTAGAAAAACAATTCTAAGTTGTGTTATAAAAAGTTACAAAGAATAAAAATATGGCCAACAATGGATAGACCAAATAGGCGAGACTGTAACCTGCAGAGTAAGAGTAAGAGAAAAGTATGTGTGAAAAATGTAATAAATCTGGAAGGAAAGAAATTAAAAAGATATGCAAGAACAAAAAAAGTGGAGACGCCTCTGCGGAGATACTGGCCACCCCTAGAGGAACAGTAGCAGGATACAGTACAGTACAGCCAAGACTCAATCAGTTAATAGCTATTTTAATACAAATTTATTTGTCCTATTACACTTTTGAATACTTCTTCTTAATATTGGTACTCTTCCTAATGAAGGCTGAGTAAGCCTTGCTGGTATTTTATTTTGGGTTTGAAATAAACAAGGAAATGCTAAATCATTTCTGATATTATTTTAGAGATTTGATCTATCTATCTACAATCCAAGTTGCAAAGATATACGAGTATTAACATTCAAAACTCATATCAAATGCATGCCCACAAATTCACCGGTCCATAGTCCAGTGGTAACACTTCGGACTCGTAACTGGAAGGTTGTGGGTTCAATTCCCGGCGGAGCACAAAAAAATACCATTTATGTTTTCAAATTTGCTCTTTGCTGGGTTGAAAAATTCATAAACCTTTACCAAAGACCGGTCATCAAAAGGTCCATCCAGCTTTACAGCAACTGGGTCTTGCTTGAAAATTGGCGCTTTCTACAGCGACGACCAAGCTCGCTCTTAATTAAACTAAGCCCCCCATAATTTAAAAACTGGTTCACTTTGCAAATTTCACCTCTGTTTCAGGGAAGGTTGGCAAGAGTTGCAGGGCTTACGTTCATTTGAGATTGGGTTTTTATGTTGTAAGTCAACATGCATTATGTGTAAGTGTGAACTTATAAATGTCTGCTTGTGGTAATGCATTAAATATGAATCTCAAATGGTATGTATCTTTGCAACTTAGATTATATAAAGAAATACACAAAATAATTTCCTTGACTTATAGGTTGGTATGAGGCTGACCACCCATACTTTAAAAAATGGTTCATTTTCCAAATTTCACCTTTGTTTCAGGGAAGGTTCATTTGAGATTGGGTTTTTATGTTGTAAGTCAACATGCATTTTGTGTAAGCGCAAACTTATACGTGTCTGCTTGAGGGAATGCATTTAATATGAATCTCAAATGTAATATATCTTTGCAACTAAGATTACAGACTTAAATCCATTTTTATTTTTATTGTTTGTTGTTTTTCTGATTTGTATCAAATAAAAGAAACTATCGTAAAAAAAAAAAAAAACAATTTTGCCGCTAGATGTCTATATTTTCTTCATACTATTTAATACATTTCCATACAAACAAAAGAGGTCTATAAAAAATTGAGCAGGCTTTTTTAAAAATACTTTTTTCAGAAATTATAATAACTTCTTCTAAAAACTACTGTTTTACAAAAAAAAATTTTTTTTGTTAATATTGAAAGAAGTTACATGATATTATAAGTGCATTTAAAGCTGCTTGTCAAACACATAGGTGAATGGTATTTTTTTGCAGCATATATACAAAAAATAATTTGCCAAAGATCAGGAACGTGTTTCATCTGCTGTGATGGCATTAATTTTGAAAATCGAAACTCCAAGCGATTGACGACCACGAAGGACAATATAATTAAGGATTACATTTTTGAATGTTTGACAATTATTTTAAAACAAAAAACAGTTGGCTGTAATTTCTCACGATGGAGTGGACATTGAAAGAAAACCGAATAGCTGTTTTAGCATTGCACTGCTGTGGGCACTCGCCAAGTACCATTTTCAAGTTGCTCAAAAATTTAAATATAATGCTTAGATTTGTGTACGGTACTATTGTCTCATTGTGGTAGGTAATTATTTGAAATTGAATGCAAGTACGACAAAAGTTTTGATTTTTGAAAGAAATGAAGAAAATACGAACTATGAATTAAGAATAAACGGAATGAATGTTGATGTGGTAAATGAGTTTGTATACTTGGGAAGTAAGTTTGAAAAAGATGGAAGATTGACAGGTGAACTTGAAAGAAGAGTAATGAAGGGCAGGTGTGTACTGGGTGCCACAGCTTGTATCGCCAAAAATCAAAACATATCTAAAAATGCTCGATTGGCGGTACACAGTGGCATACTTTTACCCACCTTGATGTATGGAAGCGAAGCCTGGACGGTGAATGAAAGTGAAATTGGTAAAGTCCATACTGTTGAAATGTACTTTCTAAGAAGTATGATTGGGAAAAAACGGAGTGACAGGGTGAGGAATGATTTTGTAAGAGAAGAATTTGGTGCAAGAGAAAGTGTGAAAGTGAAGATTAAAAGAAGTTTGTTAAGATGGTTTGGGCATATGGAGAGAATGAATGAGGAAAGACTGACGAAGAAAGTATATGTTGGTAGAATAGATGGATGTTGTGGTAGAGGAAGACCGAGAAAGGTATGGATGGACCAAATATCCGAAATTGCGAATGAATGGAATATCCAGAGTCATAATAAAAGAAGAGCTTGTATGAAGAAGGTTATGACTCTGGAGGAAATGAAAGAGGTATGTAAGGATAGAAAGAAATGGCGGTTGATCTGTAATGTTGGCGGTTAGGGTTTATTAAAGTGAAATTGGTTTAATGATTTAGTTTTTTTTTGGTGTCCATGTAAATATTGTTATTTGTTGATTTAAAAAAATGTATTTTGTATTGTTTGTGTATTAACACTGAAAATTCATATTGTTTAATTTATAAAATTTTTGAATGAATTCAAAACAAAACACTGTTTACTATGAAGATGATACCTGAAGATGACCTACTAGGTCGAAAACGTTTGTAATTTGTTTTAAAGATTTTAATATTTTTTAAATAAATTTTATTGTGAAAGTAAACAGTGTTTTGTTTTGAATTCATTCAAAAATTTTATAAATTAAAAAAATGTAATTTGTCATGTATGTTCCTTGACTTATAGGTTGGTATGCGGCTGACCACCCATACTGCAAAAAAAAAAAAAATGGTTCACTTTGCCAATGTCACCCCTGTTTCAGGGAAGGACGGTAAGAGTTGCAGAGCTTATGTTCATTTGAGATGGGTTTTTATATTGAAGGCCCACATGCGGCACTTTAGCGCGAAATTATACATGTCTGCTTGTGGGAATGCATTTAATATAAATCTTAAATGATATATATCTTTGCAGCTTAGATTAGATTAGATTAGTGGTACAATGAAGTCTCCAGTGTTGAGGACAGGAAAAGAATTGGCCGGCCTCGCTCCTTATGAACACCAGCAGTGATCAAAGCGATCAAGGCACGCATAGCAATAAATCCTGTCGGAAAACAGAGTTTGATAAAAACAGGCTTTAAACGAAGATCTTAGTCTACGAGCATATAAAAAAAAGAGTGGGCACTTACTTAATGCTCGTCTAAAACCAATAAGACTTAAAAGATCCCAGAAGTTGTTAAAGAAGTTTGCGAAAAATCGACACCGTGATATGCTCTTTACAGATGAAAAAAAATGATATTGAAGAGAAGTTCAATAAACAGAATAAGAGTGTACGCAAGGAGCTCTGAAGAAGCAGGAAAAAAGAGTTCCGCGGGTGCAACATGGGCATCATCCATCATCAGTGATGGCTGGTTGGGTGTATCTTATTACGGGCCAACTGGTCAAAATCGATGGGAAAGTGTACCAAGAGACGGTTTTGGATAAGCTTGTCAAAGAACTGCCCAACACGCTATTTTCAGGACATAATTTTGTGTTCCAGCAGGATTCTGCACCAGCACACAAAGCCAAGACCACTCAAGCCTTGTTTGACCGTCAAAAAATTGACTTTATAAGACACGAAGATTGGCCTTCCTCCAGTCCGGACCTTAATCCTTTGGACTATAAAATTTGGCAGGTCTTAGAGGGGAAGGTCTGTGCTAAGCCTGAAGTCATCTTTGAGAACAGTAATCACTGAAATAGACGACTGGCCGCGCAGATTAAGGGCCTGTATTAACAAGGCAGGTCATTTTGAATAATTTTAATTCTTTATTAAATGTACTTTACATCGGTATGTAATTTATTAAAAACTGATTTGTACTTTTGTTTTTACCATTATTTTCATTTGTGACAGAACTTAAGGGCCTACTACGTAGACACTTGCAAGTTGTAAGTTTGCGCATACTTTCTGTCTGATCTGATCTGATGATAATCTGATCACTTTTCTGTGTCCTCCCATACCTCTTTTTCCTTTTACACTTTCTCCGTATATACACTTTGTTAGTCTATCATCATTCATTCTTTCCACATGCCCATTTCATCTCATCACATTTTTTTGTATCTTAACTTTCACATCCTCTTTCAACTTACATTCTTTCTTTACCCATTCATTCCTATCTCTATCCTTCAAGGTTTTTCCTGATATGCTTCTCAAATGCTTTATTTCCACCATACATACTTTACTCATTTCGTTATCATTCACTGTCCATGCTTCACTTCCATACATCAAAGTTGGTAACAATATGCCATTGTCTTTGCTATTCTTCCTATTACACCGACCACTTGCCTTCCCTTACACACCCTATTCTCAAGTTCCCTTGTCATCTTCCCAGCCTTTTCAAACATACTTCCCAAGTATCAAAATTCATCCACATCATTTCAACTTTCATACCATTTAACATGAATGTGTATTCTTCAGTTTCATATTTTCTGTCAAAAATCAGTGCTTACAAATGCTGAATGTGCACTAACAAATTAAAGTCCAAATCTCAAATAAACATAAACCATGAAACTTTTGCCGACCTTCCCTGAAACAAGGGTGACATTGGCAAAGTGAACCATTTTATACAGTATGGGTGGTCAGCCTCATACAAACCTATAAGTCAAGGAATTATTCATCCGTATATTCTTGCAACATATACTTTCTTTGTCAGTCTTTCATCACTCATTCTCTCCATACCTATATGTCCCAACTATCATAACAAACTTCTTTTAATCTTCACTTTCACACTTTTTCATGCACCACATTCTTCTCTTACAAAATCATTCCTCACCCTATCACTCCATTTTTACCCAATCATACCTCTTAGATAGTCCATTTCTACTGAATGGGCTTTACTAATTTCACTTTTACTCACCGTCCATACATCAAGGTGGGCACTAGTATACCACCATGCACTCTTATCATAATTTTAGCGCTCACCTTCTTTCTTGATCTTTTCTTCCTCCTCACTGCTCTCATCGTCGCTGTCCAGCCTCTTGAGTTCCTCCGCCACCTCAATGTGCTGTCTGCCATACTAAAGAAACAAATAATAATACCAAATATATAATAAATAATAACCGGTTTGTAGTTCAGTGGTAACACTTCGTACTCGTAAATGGAAGGTTGTGGGTTCGAGTCCCGGCGGAGCACAAAAATATACAATTTATATTTTCCAATTTGCTCTTCGCTGGGTTGAAATATAAACCTTTACCAAAGACCGGTCATCACAAGGTCCATCCAGCCTTACAGGGTCTTGTTTGAGAATTGGCGCTTTCTACAGCGACGACCAAGCTCACAGAGAACTCTTGAGGTGTGATACACACAAAAACAGCACTCACCAAACAAATCAGCCTGATTTTTTTTTAATAAACACATTCCACTTTATGCCTTATAAAATGGTGCCCGGCTGGACCATAACAGAGTGACATTATACAAGACTCAATGCTATAATACTAAAATGAAAGTGACCACCCGGAATAACATGGTACGCAAGCTCGTGGCCAATACTGGAGTGCCCACCATCCGATGTGCGAACGATTGTAATGGCTGTTTCTCAGCCGGTGAATATGCAGTCCCTGTATGGGCCCGACATAGCACTGAATGATACTTATTGCATCATCACGGGATGTCTCAAACCTACGCCTATAGGAAAACTCCCCACACATCAGACGCAAAGTGTCCTCAAGGGTTTAACCCACCTGGACAAGATCTTGAGTGGATTATATGGAGGGCACTAAGCAGGCTGAGAACAGGTGTTGGCAGAGCCACATAATGACCTGGGGAATCTTGAATCTTGATCTGCGAATGCAGAGCCTAACAGTCCGTAAATCATCTTCGGATCGGATCAGCCTGCCCAACAAGCTGCTCACTGGCTGACCTAATCTAATCTAAGCTGCAAAGATATATTTCATTTAAGATTTATATTAAATGCGTTCCCACAAGCAGACATGTATAACTTCGCGCTAACACATGCCGCATGTGGGCCTACAATATAAAAACCCAATCTCAAATGAACATAAGCCCTGCAACTCTTGCCGTCCCTCACTGAAACAGGGGTGACATTGGCAAAGTGAAACATTTTTTTTTTTTTTTTTTACAGTATGGGTGGTCAGCCGCATACCAACCTATAAGTCAAGGAACATACATGACAAATTACATTTTTTGAAATCAATAAATAATAATATATACATGGACACTAAAAAAACTAAATCATAAAAGCAATTTCACTTATATAAACCCTAGCCGCCAACATTACAGATCAACCGCCATTTCTTTCTATCCTTACATACTTCTTTCATTTCCTCCAGAGTCATAACCTTCTTCATACAAGCTCTTCTTTTATTATGACTCTGGATATTCCATTCATTCGCAATTTCGAATATTTGGTCCATCCATACCTTTCTCGGTCTTCCTCTACCACGACATCCATCTATTCTACCAACATATACTTTCTTCGTCAGTCTTTCCTCATTCATTCTCTCCATATGCCCAAACCATCTTCACAAACTTCTTTTAATCTTCACTTTTACACTTTCTCTTGCATCACATTCTTCTCTTACAAAATCATTCCTCACCCTGTCACTCCGTTTTTTTCCCAATTATACTTCTTAGAAAGTCCATTTCAACAGTATGGACTTTACCAATTTCACTTTCATTCACCGTCCAGGCTTCGCTTCCATACATCAAGGTGGGTAAAAGTATGCCACTGTGTACCGCCAATCGAGCATTTTTAGATATGTTTTGATTTTTGGCGATACAAGCTGTGGCACCCAGTACACACCTGCCCTTCATTACTCTTCTTTCAAGTTCACCTGTTATTCTTCCATCTTTTTCAAACTTACTTCCCAAGTATACGAACTCATTTACCACATCAACTTTCATTCCGTTTATTCTAAATTCATAGTTCGTATTTTCTTCATTCCTTTCAAAAATCAAAACTTTCATCTTACTTGCATTCAATTTCAAATAATTACCTAGCAGAGCTTTGTTCAATCTAGAGAGCATTGTTTGCAATTCTACTGCTGAATTAGATACAAGAACTGCATCATCCACAATCATCAAGTCCAGCATCTCGAACACACTTGTCCATGACTATGTTAAATAGCCATGGGCTCATCACACATCCTTGCCTTACACCCTTAAAAACTTCAAACCATTCACTATACTCATCATCAATACGAACACATGCCATACTATTTTCATAGTTGGCATGTACTACATTCAAGAGAGCCCCATTCACTCCATATGCTTTCAAAACATCCCACAACATACCTCTGTCTACTGAGTCAAAAGCTTTTTCCAGATCCACAAAGGCCGTAAACAGCTTTCCCCTCACCGACAATTGTTTTTCAACAAGTTGTCGTAGAGTAAAAATCTGATCAATACAGCCTCTACCGGCCATAAAACCGGACTGTATATCGGAAATCCTTTCACTAGTAGTCAGAATCACATTCTTAATAATAACTTTACAGAAGACTTTCCCTGGTATACTGAGTAGACTGATTGGTCTGAAGTTCTGACAGTCTTTTTTGTCCCCTTTACCTTTGTAAATAGGAACAATGACTGCTTTCCTCCAGTCCATCGGTACCACTCCTGCATTTACACAAAGTTTACATAGTTCATACATCCATTCTACAACACATTCACCACCTGCTTTCAACATTTCACCATTTATTCCATCAAACCCAGCAGACTTTCCATTCTTCAAACATTCAATAAATAGATTTTGTAGGGTTTGTGTATTCACACAGTGAAAATTCATTTTTTTAAAATAAAGCTATTTTTTGTTTAACGTAGTTTATTTTCACAATAATATTTAATATCTCGAGTACTTTCGACCTTCAATATTCAGGCCATTATCAAGAGTGATGTATAAAAAATTAAAATTATTAAGAACAAACCATAGATCAAAATTATATAAATTCAAATAAATAGGTAGGTATAGGTACAATAAATATGAACTTAATTAAAATTAAATACAACAGTCAAAAATTAAAAGAAAGAAAACATAAAATAATATATAATAATAACAATAAATTAATTCAAACATCTGAGGGTCAAAAAATAAATAAAATAAAATAAAATATTTAAAGCACAAATAAAATTATTGAGTCAACACAAAAAGAAAAATAACAATAATAACAACAAAATGACAAAGAATAAAACCAAAATTAATGGGATTGGGTTATGGTAGATTGCGGAGAGGAGCAATGAGCAGGGGGGAAGCTAGAGGGATTTGAATATTTACAATAGGGCCATTCTGCTTACATTTATGAATTTCAATTGTTTCTAGGGCATTTAGTTGCCTGTATTTACATTCCGAGTGCAGAACCCTTACATCGTCAATGCCAAAGGTATTGTTACGAAATTAGGGTTCAATTGTCTTCAAATTAAAAATACACAGGTCTTCTTCAATAGTTATTTATTTTACACAGTTACAAAATTTATTTTCACACTACTTTCTCGATTATTCTACTTGGTTTCGGTTCACTGATCAGATGGCTTCGATGTATTTGTTAGTCGCTACGATACTGACTCGCTCTGCAGGCCATTCGCACCTTTATACTCTGTAGAGCAGTATGATCTAGAACCAAAGTTGCTAGACGGTTCCAGAGTAATTATTACTTCTCGACGCTTCACGTACTACCTAGAGATACAACCAAAATCCTACCTACAAATGTAACACAGTATTCCTATAATTATAACAAATACCTACTTAGCCTAGAGAATTCTACACTTATACATAATTATCGATCTTACCTACCAATACTTTTGAGGATTCTTATAACTATAACTATCCATACTTATTTCAATATTTATATTTACATAACACTACCCCCCACCTAGACTGTTTCGTCCCGGAACAGTCTTGACTCTGTGTAGGTAGGGGCATGCTGATCCACGTCGACACCCTGTGGTCAGGAAGAAGTGGCAGTCCACGGATTTCTCCCCACTGGCTCTCGGCTGCGCTTGCTCGCAGCACACCATGACGCTGATGCCGACTCCCGAGAACACTGCTTCAATCATACTCCGGATTATCCGCCAGTCTCGATTAGCGCGGCCGCCACCCATCTTCGGTATTGCCAGACGCGCCTGCTGATCCTCCAACATGTAGTCACGCAGCTCAACAAGGCCGTCCCACAATGCCCTGTAGTCCTCTTCCAGGTTGCTGGAATCCGGGACAACCAGGCAGTATGCTTGTTGACGCCCCTTCGGTAGTCTCAGAGCTCTTCCTTGCGGGCTGCTCGAGGGTTGCGGTTCTCCGAATTTGTATCGGAAGACCCGTGCAATTCCTCTAGACATATCTAGATCTTCCGGTACACTGCATGCCAGTGTGTGGTCCCTAGTGACCTCAAATAAGTCCTTGTGGACTTCTGTGGTCACTCCATGGCGAAACTTCTGCCCTGCCTTCGCGTTCTCCCAAAACGTCTCAAAGGCTGGTGATCTTTCGGATGCGACGCACTGTCGTACTTTTTGGGCTGGTTGGTCATCATTATCGCCTAGGTATGGTGAGAGGCGATTGTAGTGCACGACCCTTGGTTTTCCGTTTGGTCTTTTTTTTATGCGGTAGACCACATCGTTGATGCGCTCCAAGATCTCGTACGGCCCGTCCCAGGAACGCTGAAGTTTCGGACAGTATCCTTGGCGCCTCTTGGGGTCAAAAAGCCACACCCAGTCACCAGCTTTGTACCCCATGCTGTCAGCTCTGGTGTCATAGCGCTCCTTCATTTGATCGCTGGCTTCCCCGATGTTCATGCGGACCTGATCATGGATGTCATCCAGCCTCCTGCGAAGGTCTGTCACATAGTCTTCTCCGGCTAGGTCTTCACCTGGTTTGCAGCCAAATTTGAGATCACAAGGAAGTCGCATTTCTCGCCCAAACAGTATGCTGCTGGGAGTCTTCTTCGTCGTTTCCTGAACAGCCGACCGGTAAGCCAATAAGAACAAAGGCAGATGTCGGTCCCAGTCCCGCTGATGGCTGGACACTACTTTGGCTAAGTACCTCCCCACGGTACGGTTCATCCTTTCCACCATTCCATCAGACTGTGGATGTAGCGCAGTGGTCCTGGTCTTGTAGATCCCTAGCCGCTCACACATTTGCTGGAAGATAGCAGCTTCAAAGTTCCTTCCCTGATCAGAATGTAATTCCAGGGGTACGCCAAACCTGCTGATAAATTCGGTAACTAGAACTTCAGTCACGGTTACGGCCTCTTGGTTAGGGATTGAGTAAGCTTCCACCCACTTGCTGAAGTAATCCATCACCACCATGATGTACTTGTTACCCTTCTCAGTTGTAGGAAATGGGCCAGCTATGTCGATGGCAATTCTTTCAAAGGGGCTGCCAACATTGTACTGACGCATTGGTGCTCGCCTTTTCCTTTGCGGTCCATTGGCCGTTGCACAGGTTACACATTTTCGACACCAATCTTTGACGTCTTCGCTGCAGTTGATCCAGTAAAATCGCTCTTTCACTTTCTCCAGCGTCTTCTTAACGCCTAGATGTCCTCCAGAAGTTCCTCCATGCAGCAGTCCAAGGATTTCCGGTACTCGGCTCCTCGGAACGAGGGTTTGCTTTCTTCTAAGTGTGCCGTCTTCCTTCTCGATCTTTCGTTTCAGAAACCCTCCTTCTATCACTATGGATCCCCATTGAGCCCAATAAGCCTTGACAGTTGGTGATAAGGGGGCGAGTTTTTCCCAGGTTGGCCTTTCTCCTTCTCGCGCCCATTCCATCACATACTTCAAGTCCGGATCATTCAGTTGGTCTTGCGCCAATTTTTCATCTTGCCAGTCCTCATCTTCGGTGGTCGTCCTTTGGACAATTGCTACCTTGTCCTCCATCTTGCTGCAATGTTTGCAGTCACTGGCGCATGGTCGTCTGGATAATGCATCCGCATTTCGATGAAGCGTGCCAGGTCTATGTTCGGAGTCATAATCATACTCCTGGAGCCTTTCAATCCATCTAGCCACTTGCCCTTCTGGGTTTTTGAATTTCAGAAGCCAAACCAGTGCAGCATGATCAGTCCGTAGTGTGAATTTTCTCCCGTACAAGTATTTGCGGAAGTGTTCCACTGATTTTATCACGGCAAGAAGCTCTCGTCTGGTCACGCAATAATTTCGTTCTGGCTTGGAAAGCACTTTACTGAAGTAACCCAGAACAGTCTCATGCCCATCCTGTATTTGGGAAAGGACGCCTCCTATCCCCACATTACTAGCGTCGGTATCCAGGATGAACTTTCCATCTTTTCGTGGGTAGCTCAAGATGGGGGCACTTGTTAATCTTCCCTTAAGCTCTTCAAATGCTTGTGCGCAGGAATCACTCCAATGGAAGCGAGTGTTTTCTTCCGTAAGCTTGGTGAGCGGTTTTGCAATGTCCGCAAATCTTGGCACAAACCTCCTGTAATAAGTGCACAGCCCCAGGAAACTCCTAGTTTCATGTTTGTCCTTCAGCACGGGCCAGTCTCTTACTGCCTTGATTTTGGCAGGGTCAACTTCAACTCCACGTTGAGAAACTATGTGTCCCAGGTAATTTACTTGTTTCTTGAACAGGTTACACTTTTTCGGGTTGAGCTTCAGTCCAGCGTCTTGTAGTCGCCCGAAAACTTGCTCCAGATTTCTCAACTGATGGTTGAAGTCCTTTCCCAGGATGATTATGTCATCCAAGTATACCAGGCAGGTTTCCCATGATAGTCCTCGCAGCACATTCTCCATCAGCCTTTCAAACGTGGCGGGGGCATTGCATAAGCCAAATGGCATCACGGTGAACTGCCAAAGTCCAGATCCAGTCGAGAATGCAGTTTTCTCCTTATCTTTGGCATCCAATTCAACTTGCCAGTAGCCACTTTTCAGGTCCAATGTGGAAAAAAATGGTGCATCCTGCCAATGTGTCCAAGGTGTCGTCAATCCTTGGCAGAGGGTAACTATCCTTTTTCGTAACATCGTTGAGCAGTCTGTAGTCCACACAAAATCTCGTGGTACCATCCTTCTTTTTCACCAGTACCACCGGGGATGTCCAAGGGCTACTTGATGGTTCTATGATGCCATCCTTGCTCATGTCTTTGATGATCTTGTCAGCTTCTTCCCGCTTTGCAAAGGGTAGTCTTCTTGGAGCCTGTTTTATTGGTCTCGCTTCTCCGGTGTCTATGCTATGTCGCACTACCTTGGTTCTTCCCAGACGGCCATTAGAGTCCTCGAAAATGTTCTGGTAGCGGCAGATCAAACTCCTCACTCTCCGTTTGTTTTCCTCGGTTAGACCTTGGGAAGCGTCGTGGACCAGGGCTTCCAATTGTGTTGACAATTTGTTTCCTTCGCATGACATGTTTGTCATCTGTTGCACAATGGAAGTTATCCTCTCACATCTGCCCAAAACAAAACCTTCATTCATTTTAACTGGGTAGCTGTTCACATTCATGATCTTGACAGGAATGGTCTCCTTTGCGCGAATCACTGTTCTTGCCACCATGACTCCTTTGTTAACATTGTCCATGTTCTCCGGTTCTATCATACAGATTTGGTCATTTGTACTACTGGAATCCAGGCGGGCACTCACTATCATCTCGGATCGCCCCTTCACTTCGGTATTCTTGGCTAGGATAACACGTGCAGCCAGTTCTTTCCGTCTTTGCAGGATGACTTCTTCATTTCCAATTTTAATGGACCCTTTCTTTAAATTTAAACTGCACCCAAATCTGTCCAGTATGTCCATTCCCAATATAACGTCTTCTTCAATGTTGGCCACCAACGTCCGATGATCAAAAGTGGTGCTGCCAATTTGGAAGGTGGCAATCGTCTCCCCATACACCTGTGCTGACTCTCCCGTGGCGGTGTGCAGAGACCACTTTGTTGGTGCAATCTGCTTACCTCGTGCCACTATGTCGCGTCTCAGAATTGTCCTGGTTGCTCCCGTGTCCACCAGTAGTTCACGAGTTACTCCATCTATTATGCCATTGATAAAAATGCTGCTGGCTTTTCCTCTCACGGTTGCGACAGTAGCAGCAGATTTCAGGGCCTCTCCAGCGTGGGTCAACGGTTGCCCCTTCCCATTAACCCTTTCTAGTTTTCCGCAGCCTGTTTTCTGGGTTTCTGAGGCTTGGGACACTTGGTGCTAAGGTGGCCCAGCTGTCCGCAGTTCCAGCAGCGTGGGTCTCGTCTTCGAGGTCTCAGACGTTCCAGCACTTTTTCAATTAGCTCCTCGGTTGTAGGTAGCTTGACCTCCTCTGCCTCGACTGCACGAACCCTGGCGTGGCCCCTGATGGACTGTTTGACAGCCTCAAACTCGAGAGCTTGGCTGAGCGCCTCGTTCAAAGCCTTGGGATGGGCCAGTTTTACGGCTTGTTGCGTCTCCCATTCCCGCAATCCATTTAGGAACTTGTCCACTGCCAAGCTCTCACAGATGTCGTCGGAGGCTGTCGGGTAAGCGTCTCGTACCAGGCGGGCGATGTCCATTTCAAACTCCTGGAGGCTCTCGTTGGGCTTCTGCACCCTTGTGTTCAGCTGCGACTTGTACAGCTGCTCCAGGCACTTGTGGCCATAGCGCATATCCAAGCGCTGCTTCAGCTGCCCAAAGTCACCACGGTTGTCCAGGGGTATGGCCTGCAGAACCCTGAGAGCGTCTCCTCGGAGCGACAGGCTGAGAACCGAAGCCTTCTTCTGCTGGCTCCAGGCTCCCATCATGGCAGCCGTCTCAAAGAGGGTCAAGTATTCCTCCCACGACGTCTTCCCGTCGAAGGTTGGGAGGTTGTGCTTGGCTAGGGAAGGGTCATCATCCCCTCTTGTGATCCTGGTTGGAGTTGAGCATCCCTGGTCGGTCTCGTCGTGAAGGCCGCCTTTGGGGGAGATTCTGGTGGACTCCATCTGGCACTTGTCAGCCAGCTCGGCACGCAGACGGTCTTCCAGGTTTGACATCCGAGTCTCCATTTCCCCCTTCAGGGCCGAGAGGTTGGTTGTCATCTTCTCCTCTATTTCTCCTTTCAGGGTTGTGAGACTATCCGCTATCTCCGCCTTCAGGTCGGTCACCACTTCCTTCAGGTTGGTGGTCATCTTCTCCTCCAGCCCGGTCAGGTCCTCCTTCAGGGTCTTGGCGTTGTCAGCCATCTTCTCCTCCAGCCCGGTCAGGTCCTCCTTCACGGTCTTGGCGTTGTCAGCCATCTCCGCCTTCAGGTCTTCCCTCAGGGTCTTGGAATTGTCAGCCAGCTCCTCCTTCATAGACTTTGTGATGCTGATATTTAGCTCGTCCAAGGCGCGGTCTCCCCCAGATGCCATGACAAAGTATGCCGGGTCTTCGCCTGACTGTTCCAAGGCCTCCATGAGGCGTGCCTGTAAGGCCGCCTTCCCTCCTGAGGTCTCCAGGTCCCTCTCCAGAAGCTCATTTTTAAGCTCAGTGACTTTGAGGTCCTTGATGTTCACTTTGGTTGCCATTTTTTTCAAAATTTACTTCAAAACAAAAATATTTTTAAATTTATTTAATACAAGTTTTGAGTTTTATATATATAGCTGTTTTGAATACGTAATAATTATTTATTTCGTCTCAAGTCTTTCAAACACACAGGTAGGTACTTAATGTACATTCACACACTTGTAAACAAAGGATAGTTATTCAAAAACTTTTTCTCGATGAATCTGGAACGTTCTTTTGTAATATTTTTCAAGATTTTTCTTTATTTATTTTATTTTTTTAATCACACACAATAATAAAAAAACTATGGTCCAATTTGATGACTTTCTCAATGCGGTAAAATAGTCATTATGTTATGTCCAGAATTATGTTCCATATGATGTTCCAGAATTTATAAGCAACTTGCTTTTGCGTCTTTTCTTTTAACAAAAATTTATTTAAACACTTGTTTTCACAAAAGTCAGTTCACACAAAGTTCAATTTGAATAAAGTTCATTTTAACACTATTTAATTTATTTTATTTATTTTTAGACAGAAGATCTTAATTTTTCTTGACAATTCCGCACCTGACGCCAATTGTTACGAAATTAGGGTTCAATTGTCTTCAAATTAAAAATACACAGGTCTTCTTCAATAGTTATTTATTTTACACAGTTACAAAATTTATTTTCACACTACTTTCTCGATTATTCTACTTGGTTTCGGTTCACTGATCAGATGGCTTCGATGTATTTGTTAGTCGCTACGATACTGACTCGCTCTGCAGGCCATTCGCACCTTTATACTCTGTAGAGCAGTATGATCTAGAACCAAAGTTGCTAGACGGTTCCAGAGTAATTATTACTTCTCGACGCTTCACGTGCTACCTAGAGATACAACCAAAATCCTACCTACAAATGTAACACAGTATTCCTATAATTATAACAAATACCTACTTAGCCTAGAGAATTCTACACTTATACATAATTATCGATCTTACCTACCAATACTTTTGAGGATTCTTATAACTATAACTATCCATACTTATTTCAATATTTATATTTACATAACAGTATGGTCATTTTCGATGCAATGATCCGCCATTTCGGAATATGCAGACAGACCTCTAAATGCCCTATTGTGCTCCTTGAATCTTACATTAATTGATCTTGAGGTCTGTCCAACATACACAGAGTCGCAGTCTGCACACGAAATACTGTAAACTCCGCCACCATCCATGTTGCTGCTACTATCCTTGTGGTTGTAAATCATTTTGCCTAGGTTTTTATTAGTGTAGTAGGCACTATGAAATGTATTGTTTGTGAAATATTTAATTTTATCATTAACATTTCCAAGGTATAGTAACCTTCTCCATCCTCCAACTGGTCCACTATTGCAGTGTGGGTATATATACTTATTGTACATAGTTTTTCTTTTTTTGGAGTGGATAATGTTATCAATTATTGATGTGTCATAGCCATTGTTACTGGCTATGGTCTTTATTGTCCTTACTTCAATACCATATGCCTCTTTTCCAAGGGGTATTGTTAAAAGTCTATGTATCATCGAATGGAAAACTGCCATTTTGTGTGACAGTGGGTGGTTGGAGGATGCATGGATGATGGCATCTGTGTAAGTTGGTTTCCTGAAAATATGAAATGTAAATTTATTATTGGTTATAGTCATAGTCAAATCCAAGAAGTTAATTCTATTCTCTGTCGGGACTTCCATAGTGAATTGTAAGTTATTGTTAATTGAATTTAAGTATTCAAAAAAACCATCCAGCTGTCTGCGAGTACCTGTCCATACACACAGAATGTCGTCTACATATCTGTGGTAGGTAAATATACATTTTAATAATTGGTTTGCTGATTTAAACAAGTTATTTTCAAAGTGGTCCATGTATATTTCGGCAAATAAAGGAGAAAGCTGATTTCCCATAGGTAAAGAATTTTGTATTTGATAAAATTTACCATCGAATTTGAAGTAATTTTGATTCATACAAATCTGCGACAGATCTACAATTCGATTTTTGATAGTTGAACTAACGTCTGTCAAACTAAGCTTATCCTTTACCAAATCAATGACCTCATTGACTGGAACATTAGTAAAAAGATTTTTCACGTCAAATGAGACAAGAATGGAGTTTTTTGGGAGGGTAAGCTCAGTTAGTAATTTGGTTAGTTGGATGGAATTTTTAACACTATATGTAGGGGAAAACTCCGTCAGATCTACGATTTCTTTGTTCAGGTATTTGGCAATATTCATTGCTGGAGCATTAATGTAAGAAGGATTTGAATTTCATTTTTGAATCTCATTTCTAATTTCTTTAATCATTCTCAATTCCTATTTTGTTTTTATTGCTTATTAATCATCATTGACGTGTTTGGTGTGCGCATTGTTTTTCTACTCCCTTTCCTTTCTCCTGACCTTTCTTTCCTTATCCCATCATGAGGACGAGATTTATTTTTTATTTTTATTTTTATTCTGTTTTGATTTGTGTATTTCTTTTTTTTTTGGTTTTGGATGCTGCTTCTTTTTGTTTTTCTTTACTTTTTATTTATTTACCTGGCATGATTTGTAATTTAAAATATTAATTTGTAGAATACAGTAATAGGCGACATGAATTGTAAAAAATATCTTATATATGTATACAAAATTATATTCAATGCTGTTGTATTCTTGTTTAAACAATAAAAAAAAAAAAAAAAAAAAAAAAAAAAGAAACCACAGGTCTTGCAGGGTTGTCGAGTTTATGCAATTTAATAAGGCCATATAATAGAGGTGAAGATGGGTTTTTAACAATAAGTGTCCTTTTGAATGATAATTCAAGATTTTTGCTGTTCAAGTAGTTTTTGATTTTCTTCTGGAATGTATTCGTGGGATCTTTCGATAGTGCCAAACATTTATCTGTTATAATCACTTCCTCTAGCTTGTTAACATAATCAGTTTTGTTTAGAGCTACTATTGAATTGCCTTTATCTGCTCTAGTCAAAATCACATCATTATCCCTTGATTTTTGTTTAATATTTTTAATAGTTTTCAAAAGACGGTTATTTTTTGGTTCACAATTGGGAGTCCCAAATTCCTTGAACAGAAAATCAGCAAATTTATGTTTCAGGAGAAACTTATTGGTATCATTAGCATCAGTTTGGTTACTTGTATTTATAGCTATTTCTAAATCACTACGAAGAACATCAAAACTTTTGGTATCTCTGTTGTCTGTTAGGTTAAACTTCGGACCGTATTCCAAAACTGAAGTTTCTGTTTTATCGAATGTGATGTCAGATAAGTTTACAAACTTTTTATAAAAATTAACAACAGATGGTGGTTCACTACTTGACGTTTTGTTTATTTGAGCGGCTTTTAATTTGTTTATCTTCTTATCCAACCTTTGTTTTGTATTTTTGGAAACAAAAGCCAATATCTCATATATCTTATCATCAAGTAATTGCCATTCAACTGGGTGTAAGGTTGATGCAAGATTTGTGTGTAACATTTTTACATAAGTTCTCAGAATATTCATTTTAATGTATGCATTCTTTATTTCCATCTTAATCCACATCACTTTAGCTTTTTGGAGGATATTTACTGCTGTATTATTTTTTAAATTTGATTTTAGATTAATATAATTAGGAATAAGTTGTTGTTTTAAACAAGATTGGTTAAAGTACACTTTTAGAGCACAGGTTTTTATCTTTATTTTTAATTTTTTGTAATAACACACTTGTTTGGCTATACTAGCATCCATTAGATTTTGTAGGGTTTGTGTATTCACACAGTGAAAATTCATTTTTTTAAAATAAAGCTATTTTTTGTTTAACGTAGTTTATTTTCACAATAATATTTAATATCTCGAGTACTTTCGACCTTCAATATTCAGGCCATTATCAAGAGTAATCTATAATCTATAATAATCTATAATCTAAGTTGCAAGGATATATTCATTTAAAGCTCTCAGATGTATGCCCACAAACCAACAAGTGTAGTTCGCGCTTACAAATGCTGAATGTGTACTTACAAATAAAATCCAAACCTCAAATGAACATAAGCCCCACAACTTTTGCCGACCTTCCCTGAAACAGGGGTGACATTGGCAAAGTGAACCATTTTTTACAGTATGGGTGGTCAGCCTCATACCAACCTATAAGTCAAGGAATATGAATAATAAATTACATTTAAATATAAAAAAGAACAAAACCTTACAAAGAAATCTATACAAAAAAAGTCAAAAATTTCCTATGCAAAAAATGTAGCAAATGAATACACCAACATTAGAAATCAACATTGCAGATTAGCCGCCACTTCTTCCTGTCCTTGCATACTTCTTTCATTTCATCCAGAGTCATAACCTTTTTCATACAAGTCCTCCTTTTATTATGACTCTGGATATCCCAGTCATTCGCTATTTCAGAGATTTGATCCTTCCATACTTTTCTCGGTCTTCCTCTACCACGACATCCATCTATTCTAGCAACATATACTTTCTTCGTCAATCTTTCATCACTCATTCTCTCCAAATGCCCGAACCATCTTAACATACTTCTTTTAATCTTCACTTTCACACTTTCCCTTACACCACATTCTTCTCTTACAAAATCATTCCTCACCCTGTCACTTCGTTTTTTCCCAATCATGCTTCTTAGATAGTCCATTTCTACTGTATGGACTTTACTAATTTCCCTTTCACTCACCGTCCAGGCTTCACTTCCATACATCAAGGTTGGCACTAGTATACCACCGTGCACCGCCAATCTAACATTTTTTGAGAGATTTTGGTTCCTGGCGATGCAAGCGGTCGCACCCAGTACACACCTGCCTTTCATTATTCTTCTTTCAAATTCACCGGCCATTCTTCCATCTTTTTCAAACTTACTTCCCAAATATACAAACTCATTTACGACATCAACATTCATTCCATTAATTTTAAATTCATAATTCATATTTTCATCATCTCTTTCAAAAATCAAAACTTTCGTCTTTCTTGCATTCAACTTCAAATTATTACCTTTCAAAGCTTCGTTCAATCTAGAGAGCATCATTTGCAATTCCACTGCTGAATCAGATACAAGGACTGCATCATCCGCATACAGTAGAACGCTTACTTTGCTCTCTCCTATCATTAATCCACAATCATCAAGTCTAGCATCTCGAACACACTTGTCCATGACTATGTTAAATAGCCATGGGCTCATCACACATCCTTGCCTTACACCCTTAAAAACTTCAAACCATTCACTATACTCACCATCAATACGAATGCAAGCCATACTATTCTCATAGTTCGCATGCACCGCATTGAGTAGAGCTCCATTCACTCCGTATGCTTTCAAAACATCCCACAACATACCTCTGTCCACTGAGTCAAAAGCCTTTTCCAGATCCACAAAGGCCGTGAATAGTTTCCCCCTCACCGACAATTGTTTTTCAACAATTTGTCGTAGAGTGAAAATCTGATCAACACAGCCTCTACCGGCCATAAAGCCGGACTGTATATCGGAAACCCTTTTGCTAGTAGTCAGAGTCACATTTTTTATAATCACCTTACAGAAGACTTTTCCTGGTATACTGAGTAGACTGATTGGTCTGAAGTTCTGACAGTCTTTTTTGTCCCCTTTACCTTTGTAAATGGGAACAATGACTGCCTTCCTCCAATCCATCGGTACCACTCCTGCATTCACACAAAGCTTACATAATTCAAACATCCAATCTATCACACATTCACCTCCTGCTTTCAACATTTCACCATTTATACCATCAAACCCAGCAGACTTCCCATTCTTCAGACGTGAAATAGACACTTTCATTTCTTCTTTCAAAATCTTCAATTCATTCTCTTCATCTGTCTGTTCATAAATTCTTCTTTCACCCTGGCCAAAAATTTCTTGAAAATAGTTCTTCCATCTCTTGCATACTTCTTCATTCTCCCATACCACCTCACCGGCAGCACTTTTGACTCCCGGAGTGGTCAATGCAGAAGATTTATTTCTATCCGCATTGATCCACCTCCAAAATTCCTTCTTACTGTCGGTGAAACTTTTGTTAATCCTTTCATCAATCTTTCTTTGTTCATTCATCTTGCTTTCATAAATTATAGTCTTTGCCATTCTCTTAGCTATCTTATATTCGTCTTCTAGCTTTCTATCATTTCTATCATTCAGCCAATTTTCATAACACTTTTTCTTAACTTTCACAGCTTCTTTCACTCTATCATTCCACCAGGCATCTCCTTTCAATTTTCCACCTTTCGTTACCCCACATACTTTTTTAGCACATTCAATCATTCCTTCCTTCAGATCTTTCCACATGCTTTCAATATCTTTTCCACACACATTCTTCTCAAGTTCATTTACACTTAAAATTTTGTGGAGCTCTGATACATACTTCTCTTTCACATTTTCTTCATTCAGCCTTTCTACTTTTATTCTAGTCATTCTTACTTGCTTCTTGCGTTTCTTCTTTCTTACTTCACCAAGCATTATTTTAGCACATAAGAGATAGTGATCACTGCCTATTTCAGGCCCGCGGTAGACACGGCTATCTCTTACGGCTCCTCTCAGTCTTTCATCCACACAGATGTAGTCAATGATTGTGCGACTTCCCACAATCTGCCTCGTGTACAGATGCACATCCTTATGCCGAAACCAAGTATTCGATGCAAAAAGACTGTGCTCCGCACACAAAGCAATCAGATGTCGCCCATTATCATTGACTACACCTCTCCCACCAGGACCAATAATTTTCAAACATTCATCCCTCTGCGCACCTATCCATCCATTCATATCACCTAAAATTACAATGTTTTCATTCTTCTTCCTTTCATGCACAACCGCATTCAGCTCATTCCAAAAACTCATTCTCACCTCCATACACTCTGAATCAACAGAGTGATGTATAAAAAAATAAAATTATTAAGAACAAACCATAGATCAAAATTATATAAATTCAAATAAATAGGTAGGTATAGGTACAATAAATATGAACTTAATTAAAATTAAATACAACAGTCAAAAATTAAAAGAAAGAAAACATAAAATAATATATAATAATTACAATAAATTAATTCAAACATCTGAGGGTCAAAAAATAAATAAAATAAAATAAAATATTTAAAGCACAAATAAAATTATTGAGTCAACACAAAAAGACAAATAACAATAATAACAACAAAATGACAAAGAATAAAACCAAAATTAATGGGATTGGGTTATGGTAGATTGCGGAGAGGAGCAATGAGCAGGGAAGGAAGTCCCGACAGAGAATAGAATTAACTTCTTGGATTTGACTATGACTATAACCAATAATAAATTTACATTTCATATTTTCAGGAAACCAACTTACACAGATGCCATCATCCATGCATCCTCCAACCACCCACTGTCACACAAAATGGCAGTTTTCCATTCGATGATACATAGACTTTTAACAATACCCCTTGGAAAAGAGGCATATGGTATTGAAGTAAGGACAATAAAGACCATAGCCAGTAACAATGGCTATGACACATCAATAATTGATAACATTATCCACTCCAAAAAAAGAAAAACTATGTACAATAAGTATATATACCCACACTGCAATAGTGGACCAGTTGGAGGATGGAGAAGGTTACTATACCTTGGAAATGTTAATGATAAAATTAAATATTTCACAAACAATACATTTCATAGTGCCTACTACACTAATAAAAACCTAGGCAAAATGATTTACAACCACAAGGATAGTAGCAGCAACATGGATGGTGGCGGAGTTTACAGTATTTCGTGTGCAGACTGCGACTCTGTGTATGTTGGACAGACCTCAAGATCAATTAATGTAAGATTCAAGGAGCACAATAGGGCATTTAGAGGTCTGTCTGCATATTCCGAAATGGCGGATCATTGCATCGAAAATGACCATACCTTTGGCATTGACGATGTAAGGGTTCTGCACTCGGAATGTAAATACAGGCAACTAAATGCCCTAGAAACAATTGAAATTCATAAATGTAAGCAGAATGGCCCTATTGTAAATATTCAAATCCCTCTAGCTTCCCCCCTGCTCATTGCTCCTCTCCGCAATCTACCATAACCCAATCCCATTAATTTTGGTTTTATTCTTTGTCATTTTGTTGTTATTATTGTTATTTGTCTTTTTGTGTTGACTCAATAATTTTATTTGTGCTTTAAATATTTTATTTTATTTTATTTATTTTTTGACCCTCAGATGTTTGAATTAATTTATTGTAATTATTATATATTATTTTATGTTTTCTTTCTTTTAATTTTTGACTGTTGTATTTAATTTTAATTAAGTTCATATTTATTGTACCTATACCTACCTATTTATTTGAATTTATATAATTTTGATCTATGGTTTGTTCTTAATAATTTTAATTTTTTATACATCACTCTTGATAATGGCCTGAATATTGAAGGTCGAAAGTACTCGAGATATTAAATATTATTGTGAAAATAAACTACGTTAAACAAAAAATAGCTTTATTTTATTCAATTAATACTTTTATTTCTTCTTTCAGAATCTAATGGAGGGTAATGATGGAGCGGTGAAGGTGTGAAGGAAGTTTGCCCGACACTGGGCAAAAATAGTGTAGCGTCTGACTCGACGAAGAAGATTGTATATATTTACAATAATTATAACTACACAGTTAAATTTTTGATCGGATATTACATGAACTGTTATAAGAGAACTTAAATTTTTCTCGACGTTTTGTTAGTGACATAGCTAACGTCTTCAGGAGCACCCTCCTGCACGACGACTGAGGATGTCACAAATCACGGCATACCTTCGAGCGAAGGTAATAATTATGATTATATTTTGTATTGTTTGTGTATTAACACTGTGAAAATTCATAATGTTTAGTTTACAATTTTTTTGAAGGAATTCAAAGAAAACACTGTTTATTTTCACTCAAATATATTTAAGTGTTTCAATTTATAATTTTTGGATGAAATTTTTCAAGCAAAACACTGTTTATTTTCACTATAGACTTTATTTAAAAGATTAAAATCTTTAAAACAAAATTACGAACGTTTTCGACCTAGAAGGTCATCATCAGGATACCCTGATGATGACCTTCTAGGTCGAAAACGTTCGTAATTTTGTTTTAAAGATTTTAATCATCTTTTGAATAAAGTCTATAGTGAAAATAAACAGTGTTTTGCTTGAAAAATTTCATCCAAAAATTATAAATTGAAACAAAATGAATTTTCACAGTGTTAATACACAAACAATACAAAATATATTTAAGTGTTTAAGTGACCATGTTTTCTTTGAATTCCTTCAAAAAAATTGTAAACTAAAAATTATGATTATGTTTGTCACAAATATTTACACTTTCATTTTGTTTCTCGTCCACATCACTAGATGGCACTATGTTATCCGTACATACGGGCTGATAATATTGGAGCTGATAGTCTTTGCAACGAATATTCTTTGACGTTAGGTGTTGGTTTCAAAAGTGAGGTGAGTGTTGGTTTCCAAATACTGGACAATTTAAAGCTGCCATCCCTGTTGAAGTTTGGATGCCTATAAATTTCAATGACTTCTCTCACCAGTCTAGGAATCAAGAACTTTTTTTTACTCTGAACCTTCGTTTGGTAAAATCTAATGAAGTGCATGCTGTCCTTGGAGGAATGTTTGCAGATTGCTGATTTATTTTGGTTGTTTGTTTTCATTGCTCCAATATGTTCTTTAAGGGGGCACCTTTATGTTGCGTTTGGTTTGACCAAGGTAGAAAGCACCACATTCGCAAGGTACCTTGTAAACACCCGGGAAATCTAATGGAGTGCTATCTTTCACACTACGCAGCATTTGTGAGATTGATCTGGGCGGACCAAAAACTGTATCTTATATATAAAAAAGGACAGGGTATTTGCGTCTGTTTTTTTCGAATTTGCAAAAATGTTTTTCTACAAAGTGTTTCTATTGACAAACTGAACTAACGCTATGTTCCAGAATTTTTGGTGTTTGTTTGTTTGTTTGTTTGTATATTTGTACCATTATAGGCGCCCAGACCGTTCGCAGCACGATGCTGAAATTTTGCATACCCCCATAAAACGTTAGTGGCTAAACAACTGTTAGAGTCCGGATGACGTCACGTGCATATTTCGCATACGTGTCATACAGACTGAAAATTGAAATCTTGCCGCTGGCGGCCATTTTGAATTAACAGACTTAATATTCGAAACAGTCATGTCTCTTAGTTATTTAAACAACTTTTGGAAGAAACTTTTTCGCAAAAAGTAAATTCTTCAAACAAAATTTGTAAATACCTACATAGAAAAAATAAAAAATAATAACTTTCAGGTGGCACAACGGGCGCATGCATAAAGTTGGAACATTGAAATTAAGCATGCTATCTAAACATGTACAGACTTAAATGTTTTTAAAAGAACAACGAAATACATGAAGGATTAAGAGTAGCTGCTGTACATTTTTTTTGGTTTCTTCAATATTTAACATTCTCCTGGCGTTCATTTTACAAGTCTGAAGGTTTTTCTTCAATGATCAATTTGGTTTTGCTATGTCAACATTTTTTCAAAGAAAACTTTTTTCAATGACAATTTTTTCCAACAAAATTTTGAAAAACCTGATTTTCACAAAAAAGTCAAATTTATAAGTAAAAAAATCAACTATTTTGATGCTTCATTTACAATTCTAATTTAGCAAAGTGTAAAGATATGTAATAGGACAATCCCGCCAAGTGTATATTTTGCATACCCGCCATACCAACTAAAAAAATACATTGCTCTGCAGGCGGCCATTTTGAATGTCTAGGCCTCATACTCGAATTTAAAATGCATTTTTACCAACTAAAAAAATACATTGCTCTGCAGGCGGCCATTTTGAATGTCTAGGCCTCATACTCGAATTTAAAATGCATTTTAGTAAACCCCATAAATGTTGGAAGAAACTTTTTTGTTACGGCAAATTTCTTTGAACAAATATTTAAAAAGTAAAATTTCATACAAAGTGTCTTATATATAAAAATAAAAAAAGTTAAAAAGTTTTTTTTTTTTAATTTTCAAAAGTCATTTTTTTCTTAGAGTTCTGTCGATGGGTCGAACGTTTTACCATACTTAGATTTTTGTAGATTGTGAGTTTAGGCATTTTAAGGTATCTTCAGGTACCAAGCAGTATCAGACACTAAAATATCGTAAAAACTATCACAACCAGTTTTAAGATGTCAAAAGATAATTCAAAGCAGGACGAGCAGTTTGAAGGCATTTCATGACAATACTGGAACAATCTAAAAATAAAAGCACCAGTACCAACAAAACAATGCCGTATGGCAAACGCAGTCATGTTTCATGCCACTATAAGACAATTGCAAGCAACACAGGTACGCTTAAGATACTATTACCAGCAAAACGAAAAAGAGCAGAAAAGACAAGTTATACACTTAAATGGTAATGAACGGGTCGAGAATCATTAAAAACCAACCCCAGAAAATTAAAGAGCAGAAATAAAAAGCAGGATAAAGACTTCAGCACCTGCACAACAATAGGAAGTAGCACGATCAGGCCTGGGATTCTACCATAAAATTGTCCACTTTTTGTTGTTGTTGTTGGTCAGTTCTCATGTATCTTTTAAAAATCAAAGCAAGGGTAAAGTGTGCTGGCGAAGCCGGACTTTAAACTGCCCGTAGGGCCTAGCAGCCAACCGTGCGAGAGCGCGGTTTGGTCAGCTAGTCTTATATATAAAAAAGGAGAGGGTATTTGCGTCTGTTTTTTTCGAATTTGCAAAAATGTTTTTCTACAAAGTGTTTCTATTGACAAACTGAACTAACGCTGTGTTCCAGAATTTTTGGTGTTTGTTTGTCCGTTTGTTTGTTTGTTTGTATATTTGTACCATTATAGGCGCCCAGACCGTTCGCAGCACGATGCTGAAATTTTGCACACCCCCATAAAGTCTTAGTGGCTAAACAACTGTCAGGGTCCGGATGACGTCACGTGCATATTTCGCATACCTGCCATACAGACTGAAAATTGAAATCTTGCCGCTGGCGGCCATTTTGAATTTACAGACTTGATATTCGAAATGGTTATGCCTCTTAGTAATTTTAACAACTTTTGGAAGAAACTTTTTCGCAAAAAGTAAATTCTTCAATCAAAATTTGTAAATACCTACATAGAAAAAAATACAAAACAATATCTTTCAGTTGGCACCAGGGGCGCATGCATTAAGTTGGAACAATGAAATTAAGTATGCCACTTAAACATAAAGAGACTTAAGTATTTTCAAAAGTACAACAAAATACATGAAGGATTAAGAGTAGCTGCCATACATTTTTTTTGGTTTCTCTAATAATCAGAGGTCTGCTGGTGTCCATTTTGAATTTTGGAGGTTAACTTTTACATTTTTGAGTTTGTTTCAATTATGTTAACAACTTTCGAAAGATTTTTTTTTTCAATGGCAATATTTTTCTAACAAAACATTAAAATACCTAATTCTTCACAAAGTCATTTTCTTTCTTGAGGCTATTGTTTTATATACATTGTGTGAGGTAAATAGGCTGATACTTTTGACCAATGAAATCCATTATTGTTTTATACCAACATGCCTTATGTACTGTACAGCCAATGAAATGTTGGTTTCGCGACAAAATGGTGGAAAATTAAAAAGTTATTTTCTATCGACCAATCAAACACAAAAATCTCTTATGTAATATGTACCTATATACTGACATGTTATTTACTCCAACAGCCAATCACATAACATTACCGTCTATGTAATCGTGGAAAATTTAAAGAGTGGATTTATATGCCAAAAAAAAAATGTAAAAGAATCCTTTTAATAAAAAATCAAAAATGGTCAAAAATAAAAATTTTACACAACTTAAAAAAAAAAACAAAAATCAAAAAAACGCAAAATCAAAATTTAATAAAAAATGAAATAAAATAACATGAAATCTAACATTAAAAAAAACTTGAAAAAAAAACGAAAAAAAAGAATTTTAAAATTAAAAAAAAAAACGCAAAATCAAAAATTAATAAAAAAAAATGAAATAAAATAACATGAACTCCAACATTAAAAAAACAGACAACAAAAAAAAAAGAAACACGAAATCAAATAGTTTAAATAAAAACAAAATAAATAATCGAAAAACATGAAATCAAAAATTTTAAAATAAAATAACATGAAATTCATCCTTATCAAAAAATTACAACAATAGAAACGGGAAATTAAAAAACTAAAAACAAATTTTGAAAATAACTAATAGAAAAACATGAAAAAAAAAACTTGAAACAAAAACGAAGCATTCAATGAAATAAAGGACATAAGGGCAAAAAATTATGGCGAAGCTAGACTAAAACCTGCCTGGAGGGCCCAGCAGCCAACCGTGCGAGAGCGCGGTTTGGTCTGCTAGTTAATATTAAATTTGATTAATAATCGGCCCATTTTTTCAGAGAGGCCTCGGATGTAGGGAAGGTATGCTTTCTGTCGGGGTACTTCGCATATGATGTTAGCCTTCTTTTAAGGGTGATTGAGAGGTCAGCGCGCCCAACTTTGATGACCACAATAGCCCGTATATTGAATGGTAAGGTAGTATTTTCTTTCCAGATTAAATTAACACATAAAATTAGGTATTTTTTTCCATAAAGTACCAATTCAAAATAATTTTATTTACGGAGATACCTTAAATGGAGATTTCCACTGTTGTTATGAATAAATCCTAACTTTTTTTTATTTCAAAACATTCATTTCGATTAGTTTTATTTTTTCTAGATGAAAATTATTTTTTTAAACTTTTCATTGGTTTTTTATAATTATTTAAAAAGTACCCAAATTTTGCATACGATCGTGTAGCTAAAATTGCATTTTAATGGTATATTTTCTTTTTAGGATTTGAAGTGATATTTTTTATGTGTTTAATGTAATTCTTATTTTATTTTTCCTCTTCCAATTTATATTTAATAATGGAAAAATAATGATTTTCATAGTAAACGCGATCCACCCTAGTGCGCCATTGTGTCGTTTTTTTGAATTATTCAAACAATTATATTTCCGAGAGACAAAAATCATGACAATTTTCGGTGTTCATATTTCCCCAGAAGCAAATATTTTTTTACGTTGTAACTTGGAGTTATCGTTTAATAAAAATGCATCAAAATTAAGACGGCCACACGGCGCTGTTTAAAATCGTTTTTTATTTTTGTTTTCTCCGTGTTTGAGTTTAAACGTCAATGTTATACTCGAGGCATGTACGTATTTTTGCGTACGGAAGAATGAACGTAAAAAATCATTTTTTATACTCAACCACAGAGTTTTATTATAATATATAGAAATTGAGACGCTCGTGAGAGGTGCTGCTTTACATCCTGATACATTATTTGTATGCGCAACGGCTCAGTTAAAACGTTGACTTTCATACTTGGAGCTTAAATTCGCCCGCCTGCTTCCAATGGTCCAAAGTGTTCCAGAAGTTACAAACATTGTTTGTAAATTGTAAATTATTAAGATTTTTTTTATCAAGATCGTTTATTTCTGAAATGTAATTTGTTGTGTACATTTCTTGACTTATAGGTTGGTATGCGGCTGACCACCCATGCTGTAGAAATTGGTTCTGCGTGTAAAACGTGTCTGCTTCTGAAAATGCATGTAATGTAAAACCCCAATGTGGCATATCTTTGCAACTTAGATTAGATTAGAACGTAATTTATTACATGCATACTAGGTTGGTATGCGACTGACCACCCATACTGTAAAAAATGGTTCACTTTGCCAATGTCACCCCTGCTTCAGGGAAGGTCGGCAAGAGTTGCAGGGCTTATGTTCATTTGAGATTGGGTTTTTTTATATTGTAGGTCCACATGCGGCATGTGTAAGCGCGAAATTATGCATGTCTGCTTGTGGGAATGCCTTTAATATGAATCTCAAATGATACATATCTTTGCAGCTTAGATTTAGATTAGATTTTAGATACCTTGACTTATAGGTTGGTATGAGGCAGACCACACATACTGTAAAAAATGGTTCACTTTGCCAATGTCACCCCTGCTTCAGGGAAGGTTGGAAAGAGTTACAGGGCTTATGTTCATTTGAGATTGGGGTTTTTATATTGTAGGTCCACATGCGGCATGTGTAAGCGCGAAATTATGCATGTCTGCTTGTGGGAATGCATTTGATATGAATCTCAAATGATACATATCTTTGCAGCTTAGATTTAGATTAGATTTTAGAGTAATAAATGGACATTCGTATCCATAACTGAAACTATCGGATACTCGAAACTAAAAAAAAACTCTTATCCGTATCCAAAACAGATTGAAAAATGTAATGAAAATGTCGTCTGTAACATCGTTTCAATATTTTTTTTTGCATTTTTCAGTTAATACGGAGCTTTAATAATAATCACGTATTCTTGTGTGATTGATTAAAAAACTTAATGATAGCCTAGAAATAATGCCATACAATCAATGTTCTTATTTGTAGGTATTTTATTTTCAAAATCTCTTAAAAATCTAATATCCGTGACCGAAACATCCCAAAACTAGCGGATATCCGAAATAATATCATTTAACTGTACGAAATTATGTGCTGGATAATCAAAATGATAAACAAAACAAAAAAATATTTCATGGTAAATGTTTTCTCTCTTCGGTAATATTGAATTTTGAAACGGTTGTCGACCTCTAGAACATTAACATTATGGTGAAAAAAACTATATGTGTGTGTGTGTTGGCGAGCGATATTTTGTTGATGTATTAATAAAGTATTGACAACATTCTCTGTAAAGTTATGTGAAACCTTTTTTAATTTTTAAAATTTATTAAATTTTGGCTATTAAGACGAAAATTAAAGTTTAAAAGTACATATGTACTTAATCTTCAATCAGAAATAGTGCCTCTTGGAGACATTGTCTATAATGCTAACGTAACGTCGGTAATAATGTGTGAGTATAACTAGAGATGTTGTGGATATTAATTGTAATCGTAATTTAAACATTCAAGTATCCGAAATAAAAATAAAAACATGTTCGGAACCGAAACCGATACAAAAGATTCGGATAATTTCGGATAGGGGTGTAGACGGAGTCTAAATCCAACATGTTATTATACTGTAACTGTAACTCTGTCAACATTCTGCTAGGGGTAGTCAGAGCCTCTGCAGATTTGCTTCCATCTTTCCCTATCCGTGAATGCCTCTTTCAATTCATTCGTATCCATCAACGTTTTCATAGGTTTCCTTCTTTTGCATTCACTTGTACGTCGCATTCTTTCAATATTTTTTTGCAACTTAGATTAAACATTATAGACTTACGTGACTGATGATCTGTAATAATAATAATCTATAATCTAAATTGCAAGGATATATTCATTTACAGCTCTCAAATGTATGCCCGCAAACAAGCACATGTAGTTCGCGCTTACAAATGCTGAATGTGAACTTACAAATGAAAAACCTCAAATGAATAAAAGCCCTACAACTTTAGGCGACCTTTCCTGACACAGGGGTGACATTGGCAAAGTGAATTGGCAAAGTTTTGCGCTTGATAACCACAATCTATAATCTAAGTTGAAAAGGTATGTTAACATTTAAGATTCATATAAAGCGCATTCTCACAAGCATACACGCTTGTAAGATCGCATTTACAAATGCTGCATGTGTATTTACAAATTGAAACCAAAACCGACAATCAACCAATCTATTAGTCAAGGATCTGGTATATTAACTGGTTATATACAAGGATAAATGGTATATTTTGTGTGCTCCGCTAGGATTCGAATCCACAACCTTCCATTCAGAGTCCGAAGTGTTACCACTACACTACGGACTGATAAGATATAAAAGAAGATAAAAAATGATAAATAAAATAAAAATATTTTTTATGGCCAAACTTGTTTTAATACACTGGTTTGCTATCACTAGGACCTACACTTTGAAAATATAAAAAAATACGTATGTGTGAGATAGACGAAACAGTACTTTTACACGCCTTTGTTAAAACGACATAACATGCTCTGGTCACACTTCCTCCGTGTGGATTAAAGATGCAAAAAAAGTTAAATAATTCTAACATAGAATAATACTTGTGTCAAATCATTTCTTTTTGCATTTTTTGATGCATAACTTACGGAATGAGCCATGCGGTCGTAAATACTCAACAATAGCGTTTAAACACAAGTTTATAAAAACTAACGGTGTTATTCTTACTTGTCATATTTCGCCATCGGCCTAACTGGCGACTACTTAATCTGGGTACAACGCCGGACTAGACCAAATTTGAAATATTGATTCTCGTTCATAGTGTAACGTAGGAACAGTTGAGCCTGCGACCAAATTTGGACGGCTGAAATTACGTCCGTTCAATGTCGTATTTCAAAAAAAAATCTGTTCTAGAGATGTCACTTTATAAATATTATTTAAAGAATAGGGAATTTTCAGTCGTTTTTAATTAATTATTAAAACAATAACCATTGACAATAACGCAAAAAAAATATGAAAAATAAAAGCAAATAATCAGTTTTTAAATTTGTTGTGCAATTTATAATTAAAAAAACTTTGAAAACAATTGATTAGCCAAATAAATCCGTATATTTTTTGTGGATCGGGAAAAATTAAAGAAATGTAGGGAATATACGTTTGGGATGACCACACAGATATGGCCGCGGCGGGCAGGCAGAGACGCGCGGGGCAGACGTCACAATGGCGGAAGGCTGGTTGTTTTGTTTGTAAACAAATCAGATGTCGACCGAAATGCATCTAAATATTTTATTTCAGGTGGAAAAAGTGTCTCATATGTGTTCGTGGAGTGTTGAATATCTTCTTCACTCATTTTAAACTATCTAGTTAAGTTCAGTTTTGTAAAATGTGTCATATGAAGAATTTTGCCGCGAGCCGTGATTCAATCTTTCAAATGATTTTTTTTCTTTCTTATTTTTTTGTGTTTTGTGCCTCAAAAAGCGATTGATTAGCAAAAAGATGCTGAATTCTGTCAATGTGACCAAAATGACAAAAACAAATCGCAAAACAAAACAGTAATAAAGCAAATATTTACGATTTAATATTAAATACGGCAGTTGTCAAAATCGATTGTACCACAAAACCCTCTCCGTGGCGGTTTTGTCTTGGCCTAACTTCGCATACATTTGGAGGCTAGATTTAGGCGGGCGTTGAACTCGAGACGCAAGCCTAACTACTTCAGAAATGTTCAAGAATCAAAATTAAGCAAAACGTGGGTTCAAAGGGCGACGAAAATGTCTAAGAATAACACCGTAAAACGCTCGCTAAGAGTGTCAAGATAATTTACATTATTTTTTTATGAAACGTAATGCTTGAGTAAGAACATTAAGTTATATACTTCAGCAACGACATCTGGCCATGATCAGTCAAAGCTATTTGACATAAAATTACGATTTTAGTTTCATAAAACAATTAAAGAGGTTCTTTAGTCCCGATATTAATAATCTTCTTAAGCTCTCGTATAACCTTAAGGCGTCTTGATAACTACTGAGTAGCCATTGGAAGACAGAGCCTGTTAACAGTGCAGGAGTTCATATTTCAAACTCTCCTCATGGCAAATCCTCTTGGCCCTTGTCAATAACGCGATCAAAAATTTAACTGTGCAGTTATAATTATTGTAAATATGTCAAACGACTGTAATTCCATCCTAAACCCAAGAAAATTGTTGTATATGTCTGCCTTGGCTGCATCTGTATTGACACAGTCCATCAATTGCATTTTTTACCTTTAGGTCTCCTTCGGTCTTACAGTGCTATGAGTGTTAGGCGCTTAATCGGGTTAGTGTCGTCCATTGTAATTATGTGACCAGCCCACTAAAGGTGCCTAACTTTGATCAAGTGGATGTTCAAACATTATAAGTAAAGATATTCGGTGTTACTCTTACTTGTTTCGCCATCAGCCTAACTGGCGACTACTTAGTCTGGGTACAACGCCGGACTAGACCAAATTTGAAATATTGATTCTCGTTCATAGTGTAACGTAGGAACAGTTGAGCCTGCGACCAAATTTGGACGGCTGAAATTACGTCCGTTCAATGTCGTATTTAAAAAAAAAATCTGTTCTAGAGATGTCACTTTATAAATATTATTTAAAGAATAGGGAATTTTCAGTCGTTTTTAAATCTATATCTATAAAGAAGGATGTATGTATGTATGTATGTATGTATGTATGTGTGTATTAATTTCTGACAACTTCGGTGGGATTCTAACTCGAGATCTCGGCATGGAATGCAATCTATCTATCTATATCTATAAAGAAGGATGTGTGTATGTATGTATCTATGTATGTATGTATGTATGTTTGTGTGTATGTATGTATGTATGTATGTATGTATGTATGTATGTTTGTATGTATGTATGTATGTATGTATGTTTGTATGTATGTATGTATGTATGTATGTATGTATGTATGTATGTATGTATGTATGTATATTCCTTATAGACTCATAAACCGCTCATCCGATTTTGACGAAATTTTCAGGAAACGTGTAACATATTCTTAGAACGAATCCTGTGAAGTTTGATGGTGATCAAATAAACAGTGGTTCTCAATTCTCGATATTTCAGCAACGAGGTCGGTAAATTTTGAAACCACCCAATAGAAGAATTCCATTATATTATTCAACTACAATACATAATCTTAGTTGCAAATATACATTTACATTAAAGATTAATATAAAATGCATGCTCACAAGTAGACATATGTAAGTTCACGCTTACAAATGCTGCATGTGTACCCACTCATAATTTAAAATCCAAATCTAAAATGAACAACCCAGTAACTTTTACATTACGCCAACTTGAAATGGATGTTATTCAGCTCCTGAGTGGCTTGACACTCATTTCTTATGAAGGCTGAGTAAGCCTTGCCGGTATTTTATTTTAGGTTTAAAATAAACACTGAAACGGGAAATAATTTCTGACAACTTCGGTGGGATTCTAACTCGAGATCTCGGCATGGAATGCAATCTATCTATCTATATCTATAAAGAAGGATGTGTGTATGTATGAATCTATGTATGTATGTATGTATGTTTGTGTATATGTATGTATGTATGTATGTATGTATGTTTGTATGTATGTATGTATGTATGTATGTTTGTATGTATGTATGTATGTATGTATGTATGTATGTATGTTCCCTATAGACTCATAAACCGCTCATCCGATTTTGACGAAATTTTCAGGAAACATGTAACATATTCTTAGAATGAATCCTGTGAAGTTTGATGGTGATCAAATAAACAATGGTTCTCAATTCTCAATATTTCAGCAACGAGTTCGGTAAATTTTGAAACCACCCAATAGAAGAAGACCATTATATTCAACTACAATACATAATCTTAGTTGCAAATATACATTTACATTAAAGATTCATATAAAATGCATGCTCACAAGTAGACACATGTAAGTTCACGCTTACAAATGCTGCATGTGTACCTACTCATAATTTAAAATCCAAATCTAAAATGAACAACCCAGTAACTTTTACTTTACGCCAACTTGAAATGGATGTTATTCAGCTCCTGAGTGGCTTGACACTCATTTCTTATGAAGGCTGAGTAAGCCTTGCCGGTATTTTATTTTAGGTTTAAAATAAACACTGAAACGGGAAATAATTTCTGACAACTTCGGTGGGATTCTAACTCGAGATCTCGGCATGGAATGCAATCTATCTATCTATATCTATAAAGAAGGATGTGTGTATGTATGAATCTATGTATGTATGTATGTATGTTTGTGTATATGTATGTATGTATGTATGTATGTATGTTTGTATGTATGTATGTATGTATGTATGTTTGTATGTATGTATGTATGTATGTATGTATGTATGTATGTATGTATGTATGTTCCCTATAGACTCATAAACCGCTCATCCGATTTTGACGAAATTTTCAGGAAACATGTAACATATTCTTAGAATGAATCCTGTGAAGTTTGATGGTGATCAAATAAACAATGGTTCTCAATTCTCAATATTTCAGCAACGAGTTCGGTAAATTTTGAAACCACCCAATAGAAGAAGACCATTATATTCAACTACAATACATAATCTTAGTTGCAAATATACATTTACATTAAAGATTCATATAAAATGCATGCTCACAAGTAGACACATGTAAGTTCACGCTTACAAATGCTGCATGTGTACCTACTCATAATTTAAAATCCAAATCTAAAATGAACAACCCAGTAACTTTTACTTTACGCCAACTTGAAATGGATGTTATTCAGCTCCTGAGTGGCTTGACACTCATTTCTTATGAAGGCTGAGTAAGCCTTGCCGGTATTTTATTTTGGGTTTGAAATAAACACTGAAACGGGAAATAATTTCTGACAACTTCAGTGGGATTCTAACTCGAGATCTCGGCATGGAATGCAGTTACTCTACCAACTAAGCGTTAGACCGGACTTTTTACAAATATGGTGGATCGATATCGGCTAGGTCAGGGGTAAGCAACCTGCGGCTCACCAGCCACATGCGGCTCTTTGGGTGTGAAGTTGCGGCTCTTTAGCTTCATACGCAAATATAAAAAAACACAAAATTATACTTCTGATCGAAAAAAACTAAATCGTTCTGAATCGATTAACGATCTCTCCGCTACTTTTACTCGCTTTTCACCCCCCACCCTCCCCCCGCCCCATCGACGCTATTTATTGTTGGCAAGAAAACATTTGTGGCTCTTTACAAATCCAAATCCAAAATAAGATATGTATCATTTGAGATTCACATCAAATGCATTCCCATAAGCAGACACGCATAATTTCGCGCTCACACATACCGCATGTGGAACTACAATATAAAAACCCAATCTCAAATGAACATAAGCCCTGCAGCTCTTGCCGACCTTCCCTGAAACAGGGGCGACATTGGCAAAGTGAACCATTTTTTACAGTATGGGTGGTCAGCCTCATACCAACCTATAAGTCAAGGACAAACTTTGAAATTTGTAAATTGTAATTTTTGGCTCTTCCGACTCAACAGGTTGCCGACCCCTGGCATAGACAAAAGTTCCAAATTAAAAAATGTTATTCAAGTATTCCAAGTTGAATTTTAGAAATGTAAGAAAGCTTTTATATCCCGCACTTATAAAAAATACGATAAACGAAAGTTCGTAGGTCACAACTAGAAGACCATATTGAAATATATTATTATTATTGAAACCTTTTATTGAAACATAGTTTTAATTAAAATATACATAATATAGTTGTTTTTTCAAAAAACGCATTTCTGTAAAATTATATACTTACCACAAATTTAAAGATAGATTTTTTCTCGGCGGTTAAACGTCTTTCTTCTATGTGACAATGGTCCAAAGCAACCAAGATAAACAAAATGTTTACCTTTTACCTAACCCGGCCGTGCGACTAAAACTTTCACTTATTAAAATAATGGATATAGCACATTTTAAATGTGGGGAAAAAATGTGATTTCACTTGGCCGGGATAAAGACAGGACAGGGAGTCAAAAATTCAACATAAATTAAACACTTTTATGGAGATAGTTGAAAAAACACTTAAGTGCAACATATTGTATGAAGCATTTTCCCCAACTGCATACGTTTCACAGTGCGGTTACATTGAAAAATATTCCTGATTGTTTGGAATACATTTATTTCTTCACTTTGCTCAAGAGAGTATAGTGAATTTTATAGATTAGTTCTTTAATTGTATAATTATAAAATTTAATTTATTGTTTATATTCTTTTTTTGTACAGGTCGATATGCATCTGACCAACTTTAAATAGAAAATGGTTCACTCTGCCAATGTCACCCCTGTTTCAGGGAAGGTTAGCAAAGAGTTGCAGGGTGTATGTTCATTTGAGATTTGGGTTTTTATGTTGTAGGTTCACACGCAGAATGTGCAAGTGTGAACTTATACGTGTCTGCTTGTGGGCATGCACTTTATGTGAATTCCAAATGTTAACAATTATATCCATGCAACTTAGAATAGATTAGATGAGTGACGTCACATAGCCGATTTTTTTATCTTAAATATAAATGGAGCACCGCAATCGATTTTCCCTATGCTTGGCTCTGCTGCTTAACAGTTGTACCTAGACCTTTTTTTTAGAAAACGTGAAGATTAACCTAGAGATAAATTGTGTGAAGCTTGATTCCGATTAGCACACTTTTTTTTTTGGATCCTGTGGTTTCCTCTTTTATCTGTAGAAATAAATTGATACCACATGCCCAAATGGCGTAGTGAAACACGCCGGGTACTGCTAGTCTATACTATAAAGAAGGATGTGTGTATGTATGTATGTATATTCCCTATAGACTCATAAACCGCTCATCCAATTTTGACAAAATTTTCAGGAAACATGTAACATATTCTTAGAATGAATCCTGTGAAGTTTGATGGTGATCAAATAAACAATGGTTCTCAATTCTCAATATTTCAGCAACGAGGTTAGTAAATTTTGAAACCACTTCATCTAATTGACAGATTTTTGTTCCATATTCAAATTTCATTAAAATGTGTTCGGTTTGAAATATTGTAAGAAGCTAAACAAAATCAAATTAATAAAATAAACTGGTAGGTAAAAAAGTTGAAAATGGAATAAAATATATTATTCATCAACAGCCTTTACCAAGCAGAACTCTTTTTTTAAAATAGGAATTTAGCTTTGCAACTGTCAAAGTCATAAAAACCGTTCATGGTTAAATAAATAAGTCTTTAATCTCAGTTACAAATATATGCACACATTTAATGTTCATATTGAATGGATGCCCAAAACGAAACACATGTTAGTTTGCGCATACACATAATGCATGTTTATTTTCAAAATAAGACCCAAACGCAATTCCCAAATGTCAGATTAACTGTGCA